>JACCGJ010001126.1:67246-125388 GCA_013407085.1 Atriophallophorus winterbourni
TTCATCAAATTTTTCGCTGAAAATATGAGAACTTTTAGTCAAATTCCAAGTACATTTAGATTGAAAATGTGCGATCTTTTCTTGGGCTGGGATTTGTATATTTGTCCGATGTTAGTTTACCGTATGACCGAAAGGGTTTTAGCATCAGCGAAGCAGTCGCTGTCCACCATCATTGAAAAATTTGGTGTAAACTGTGTTTTTTTAAGTAGCATCCTTCAGTTTTACATGTTATGAAATAAAATATTTTTCTCTTGTTAACGTCATATGAAATTGATGTGCACAATTTTGATGCAATTAAAAGCCCCATGCTGATTTTGTGACAAGCTATCGACATTAAAATCATAAAAACGAATGTGAAAAACAATAAGTTAGGATTTCAGTAGGTTGTTTAGTGATACGATGTGGTGGTTAGTGTGCTATTTAATCACGTTCCCTGTTCTGACTGGCATCGTTTTTGTGACGAAGCTTCTGTGTCTGCTCTGTATCTATTCTAATCGTTAATAATTAAATCGCTTGTTGCAATACTTCGATCAATTAGAACATACACTGCAAACGGCAACTAGAAACAAACATTAGCACATTTTATCCAACCGGCATGCATCAGTGAATTCTATCGGAAACGGTCAACGAAATTTTTTGATGGTACATCTGAAGATATAAACACAAATGAATGTTTGTAAAGAATCAACCTTCCTCTGAAAATATCGTATTCGTAAAAAGTCCCGTTTTCAAAAGCATAAACGTTAAAACTGTTCTTTCAGCAATTTGCGTAGTTCAGCTGTTCGTCCCCAAAGTGCACTTTCCAAATTGGGGGGAGGATCGCACACATTTTCATGTATCTATTTCTCGATAGTGTTATAGTCGGAACTTTTCTGATTGACAGAGCTACAATCTTGAAGATGGATATGAATTCATTCTTTTTGCTGGACAGTCACACGCTTCCACAAATCAAATCTCCTGGTTCAATGTGTCAAAGTAAGGTAAGAAATTCTCGACAAAGTAACCAATCTTTTTTTCGGTTAAAACCCATTTTATCAAATCCCTGTGAATTATGAATGTGAGAAATAATCTGAGGTGAAGTACTAGAGCGTGTGAGGCACTCTAGGATAAGGCTGACGATCAACCTCATCAATCAAACGTGTTCAGACATATGTGGATGGGGCTAAAACAATGGGCTTAAACATTTCCACCATGGGGTTGTGTGATAGAAATGTCTGCTAATACGGATTTTTCGTTCAAATGAGGTAACGTTTGTGCTGATCCATTATTAACTTAAATCTAAAGATGCTCCATGTTCTTGTTAATGAATTAGGATTAGTGTTGCTTAAAGAAGTTCTTTAGACTTAAAAATATGATACATTTCTTTATGGATAGCATCCCAGAAATAGGAAGATTCCCAATTTTGTTCTCAACATGTAAACAACAAGTTTAAACAACTGATGTTTCGAAAGGTTCGTTATGTGTCAAGCAGGTTTTCCAATCAATAATTAGAACGATATGGAGTATTCGCGTTGGAAAATAAGTTAATGTGTATTGTTCAAATCTGATCGAAGTTCGTTGATGACGGCGGTTGACCATGCCTGCAGTACGGAATACTGGTTGATCGTTTATCTGAGATTGGAACGCTCTGTTTAAAATAAAGTTATTCTATAATCGGTAAAATTACATTTTGAAGAATGTTTGAATGAAATGAAAATGGCGGTGTCCTGTAATTCAACGTTGTAATGGTCCAAAACGTAAATACTTTAATGTAACCACTGTTGGCCACCGTTGGATAAGAACGAAGAAATCATCCTTTTAAATCGCATGAGCCCACCCTTATGTAAATGTGATTGTGCACTTCAAACGCAAACGCTGCACGACCGGTTTCATGCAGTTTGCACTGGATTTAAATAGTTAAGGAATCGTAATGATGTTGAGCTTGTAAGCCACTATTTGATTAGTTTGGCACGACCAACCGTTTCAAACGCATGTGCTCACAAAAAAGTGTATGGGTCAAACCCATATTGAGTTTGTAGTGAAAATGCGATGAAATTCGGTTTTTTCGTTCAAACACATGGCTTTAACCACATCTAAATGTGTGTGGATATGTGTGATTGAATAGGATATTCATACCAGCCATATCCAACAGTGGTGCAACTTGTTTTCCATTTATCTACCATATCAAGGCATGTGGGTCCTGATCGTATTGCCCGTCCCTGATCAGTGACAACAGCAGGAAAACGGCAGTGGTCTGTGTGTGATGAAAATGCGTGCGAATAATGATGAATTGCAATATTGTTATACTGAATAAATTTGACAATATTGGGAATTATCGATTCAAAAATCCATAAACACTTAAAGCTCGTTTCAATGTCTTCCGAAAATTATTTTCGGTGACAGTTAGAATGTAGTTCTTTATGTGAGTTCAAAGCGCACAAGTGAATAAATCGAGAGAGCAACGTTTATATGCTTGAATCTTCATACAGTTTCAC
The DNA here is from genome assembly GCA_013407085.1 of Atriophallophorus winterbourni. NCBI lineage: Eukaryota > Metazoa > Platyhelminthes > Trematoda > Plagiorchiida > Microphallidae > Atriophallophorus > Atriophallophorus winterbourni. The sequence continues at coordinate 69,721 of JACCGJ010001126.1, forward strand.
TCCACTTTCTATTTATAGATGCTGCTGCTAAAACCTATAGTTGAGTGCTCGGGTTTCTTTGCCGAAGAGGCAGATAATTTTCATGGTATTTGCGGTGAACCAATTAAGTTTCAAGCATTCCGTTAAAGAAATGATCAACTGTGGAAACTATTCTTGTCTATTATCATGCTTCTCGTGTGAACTTATATTGCGGCACCTGATATATAAAGTATTTAACTATCATTTTCTCATCTAGAAGCCATTAACCATTTAAATGAAAAACAAAGATTCATGTGCTATCAAAATAGAAAACTGGGCACAAATTTGACCAGCTGTTTTAGGTGGGTTGAAAAAATGGTTGAGCATTGCGTTCGTATTTTAACCACATCCCTTGCACTTGGACAGCGCAGCAGATGCGGCACACAAGGTAGCTTTCGGGAAAGCCGAGAAGAAGGTTTCAATGTTCAAAGTATCCTATAGTTTAATTGAGATGCTAATCTACATGACGAACTACTCGAATATCCTACTGTAAATCACAATGTAACACAATGCTTATCATTTGAACTGATGTTTGGTACAGAACCAAGAGAGTTGTTTAATACTGGGATAACTTCCAAAACAGAAAACTCGCCACTTATAGAAAATAGCGTTACCGGGAACTTAGGTGATTCGAGCATGAAAGTGAAAGACAAATCTATACAAGATTGGGGGTCTCGCTACACTTGAAGATCATAGTCGATCAGAAATTGACGGCTCAGGAGTGCATATATTTTGGAAGATATGAATTGGACCTAGCCGTGTTAACATTCAAAAAGCGAACAACATTTTTAATTGAAAAAGGCGCAGACAGGAATTAAATGAATGGAAAAGAACTGGACCGCTTTAATGGTCAAAGATACGTTTTTCAAGGGGGGGTTGAGTGAAAGAGAGAGTGACAGTAAGAGATGTTGCACGTCATAAGCTGGTGAAAGTCGGTCAAACACTCCCATTGCACAAAAGCAAGAAGTCACCTCAGTGGTCAAAAATTACATAAAGACCCCGAAAATTGTGATAACATGTCAAGTGCTGGTCAGTTTACAGTGGTTGGATAACGAGCAGCGTGCTGACTGCGTCACGCGGTGTATTTAGACTATTCTTTACTTTATTTACTTTGTGAGGGCCAAAACAACGTAATAAAGTCATGTATCAATGCCTCTCTCACACTTCATTCTTCTTCTTCACTCTGAAATTATGACATCTGCTAGAATACACGTTTTAGTCAACTAACGACATTTTGTTCATCAATATCAACTTAATAGATATGATCCAGTTATCTTAACAGTAATCGAGCAAAATAAAATAACCAGTATTGCAATTAGAGTGAACGAATTTTGGAAATCCATGTACCCCGTTTGTGCGCTGCATCCTATTGATTATTATATGAATTAGGAATTCACACAGTCATGTGAGTAGTTTAATTGTATTCGAGTTGCATGTAGACTTGTCTGTATTAAAGCATTTCACAACCACAGCACATACAGTCATCTTGTAAAATTGTTTATCACAATTTCGATTGACAGCAACCTTGCTACGAATCAACGGAGATTAGCCTTCTATCCATGATGCCAAATGAGCAAATGGTATGGTATTGCTACGTTCATATGTATCACTTTGCCGATAGACCTTCGCAGCCTCATGAAAGTGGGTGCATGGTGCCACAGGTGAGTTGTAGAAAATTGATAAAATAGTCGCTTTATCTCGGCTTATGTTTCAGTATATCACTAAATGCTGAAGATATGATTATAACATTATTCGCAAGTGCTCACAGCCGTTAGTTTTCAAGATCTCGCGATTAAGTTTTCACATTTGTTGAATGGAAAAAAATTAAGGCCAGATTTCGAATTGATTCAAAATCTTCGGATTTCGTGATCACTCTCAGCTTTGGTTCCATTAAAAGCCCTGTTTGATCACAGAAACATGCAAGACACATAAATGAATGCGGTGGATGGTTTAAGCTTGTAGATTAAGTATGTATTTGCAAGCACTCCTTTCAAGCATTCTAAGGAAGCCGGATCTCGATCACTGACTAATACAAGTTAGTTATAATGAAACATTTGAGTGATTCTCAGTTATGGAAAACCACTTGTCCAAGCACTTGAACAAGCAACACAAAAGTCCTAATTTGGAACCACTTCCATCACACACCCTACAACAAGTTTCCAGCTATTCGTTTTCATCAGGTAGGGGCAGTTGTATCATGATACGCAAGTTTCGCAGGAAGCGCCTGTAATGTTGATGCGTTACTTTCATTGCTATGAAACATCTTCAATGCCTTTCTTCTCTAAAACTTTTAGCACGGAAACCTGGCTGAACCTGTGATGCAATGGGAGAATCCACATTTCAACAGTCTCGATCCAAGTGTCCCGGCGAGCATCTTGAACGCTGACGATGGCTTCACATACATTTCGTCTTTCACACCGGACTATCTTCGCATATTTCGTACTCGTATGCCCGACTGGAACGGCAACATGAATTGGACGGGGGCGTTGGTGACCGATAAAAATGGAGTTTACATCGCAGGTATGAAATGCTAAGTGGAATCCAACAGCATGGCATCAGAAACCATAATGTTAGTGTATCACGTGTAACACGTACCGTTGTAACCGCGCGCATCCTAAAATGTATGCCCTGAAATTATCCACACTTGCATACTTTTACACCAAACGCATTTCACAACCGACTTTGTAGAGATGATTAAATCAGGAACAGCATGCCATGCAACAGTGGAACAATCGTGAACAATGTTTGAATATTGAAAGAATTCTCGAATACGGCTAATCCAATTAAATTAACTTTTGGTGTTCTATCTATAACTGTAAGCTGAGAATTATCTGTGAATGTAAACAAGGTTATACTTGTATGCCAACTGTTATATAGGGTTCGTACAACGAACCATGATGTTCAGACACAGAATCACAAAGTGATTCTTGGTCAAAGCACTCAAGGCGCTTATGGATGACCAAAGTAATGTGTTGCTCACATCCCCATCCCTTACACACCACTACCGGTTTCTGGTTCAGGTTCAGTGAACCTGATCTTACTGTCTCCACCTGATGACGGCAAACAGCCAGAAACCGGTAGTGGTGTGTAAGGGATGGGGATGTGAGCAACACATTACTTTTATCTGTGAATGTAATTTAACACCTTGTTTGTACTAATTCTGTCCAAAAGAGGATTCGAAATTAGAGCTTTGTTCACTTGCTATCAAGTTTGATTTTACTGTTGCTTACATGATTACACAAAATTTGAGTACAAGATTCAAAAGAGGAATCTCACTGTTTCCAGCTGATGACGGCGAACCGCCAGAAACCGGTAGAGGACTGTAATTTCGGGGATGTGAGCAACACATCACTTTGGTCATTCATAAGCGCCTTGATTGCTGGACCAGGAATCACTATATGATTCTGTGTTTGAACAACGTGGTTCGTTGTACGAACCCTATTCAACAGTGGCTATTTTTAAATGTGACCAAACCAGCATTTTTAAACCGTCTCAAGGTAAGGTTCGATCTCCAAACAATGACAAATTGCACGAGATAGAAATTGGTAGACAGATATTTATATTACATATTACAGATATTTATCCAAATTTCTGACTTGTCAAAATGACTGTGAATAGAGTTTCAAGCAATTAGGTCGTTTCAAATAAACGAGATAACAACAATAAACAATAAAATCGGAGGATTTAACTCCATCCCAATATATGGAATGGGAACATGGGGATATGGTTGGCCGTATTAACCTTATCCAACAATGGCTTACCAATTCACGCCTAGTTTACCATTTTCCTAACTGTTGAAGGAATATGGGTCCCGATCCTACTGCTTTTATCTGATTGGCGCAAAAAACCTGAAGATGGTCGTGGAATGTGTTTGATAGAAAATGCATGCAATTACAAATATTCGTAATTATGGTATAGGATTTATAAGCCCTTTCACCAAGGTCAACCGTAATTCGTTAAAGTACAATTTCTAAATATCGAGCTTAAGATATAATGTTTCTTGATCTTCTTTAAGCAAACCCATTTTGTCTTCATTTTATACAAATATTATCAATGTTTGGTTTATATTTCACCATCAGTCTTCCAACAAATTAAAACGAACCCCGCGGTGATATATCGGAAGCGGTCAATTTTTTCAGATTTTCCTTATCTAACGAAAGTGTGTTGAATTAATTAGCTACAAATCAGTGCAAAACTGAAAGCTGTTTGTTAGTGTGCACTGTAGAAAATTTCTGGCCATTGTGGTCCTAAACTAAATCTCACCAATGTGCAATATTTGCGTCTTTTGCGTCGATTTTAACCTCAAGATGTTAAAAATACCAATTCAAATTTCATCATCAACATCGGATGACAGATTTTGTAAAAGCTGCATTCACTGACCTTGTTGCATATTTGATGTTGCTATATATAGTTTGTTAGCTGCGTGGGAATAAATATCTCATTACCTAATTTATCGATGTTGTTTGAATGAAATTCTGTGAAATATGCTGGTGCTAATTTGATTGTAACGCTGGTTTGGGGTCGAAGTGTGTTTTTCGACAGATAGATGAAAGTGCATAGTAAATAATCAAATGCTCAGTTACTGTATATTTTGTATGTACTGGGTGTAACTCCCGGAGTGGTGGTCTGCCCAAAACTGGCCTTTCGGGCCAGTGGTCGTCGGTTCGATCTTCCATAGGCTAGCAATCGTGACAGATTCACTTTAGTCTAATTGGAGTGGTGTAAATTCTTGTATACTTGTGTAAAGCGTCGACTGCAAGCCGGGGAGGAGCAAATATAGCTCCTGGCTGCTGAACGCAGATCACGCCGCCGGCGTGCAACTGATGCAATACAACAGAGTTCTGACTATCGTTGCAAGCGCTGTGGGAGAGATTGTTCCTCCCGAATCGGACTGTTCAATCATTCAAAAAGTTGCAAAAAATGAAATTCATGCGATGTGATGTACATCCATGGTCGACATCGACCGACGGAGGCCAACAACAACAAATTAATGTATACAATTTTCGGAAAATATATTGTGATGGCGTAGTAATAGTTTGATTTAGTAATGCCTTACCATCGGTAAATGAGATCAGGTCCATTGGACAAGGTGATAAACATGATTTTTTGATGTAATAGAAAAAAAATCGTTCAAATATTTTATTTTATTTTATTATAATTATTTATTTATTATTTATTATCATTATTTATTATTATTATTGTTATTATTATTATTACTATTATTATTATTATTATTATTATTATTATTATTATTATTATTATTATTATTATTATTATTATTATTATTATTATTATTATTATTATTATTATTATTATTATTATTATTATTATTTTCTATTCAATTTCTTACTTGGTCCCAATAACACAGCACAGTTCACGATATTATAAAGTCTATTTGTAGATTTTGCTTTCAGTGCTTCTTTCAGTCGTAAAAAGTGCAAATTATTCATTTTCACATGATTTTAATCACACGCACACCACCACCGTTATCATGGAGTTTGTAATCATCAGCTAAAGTCAGAAGGATAAGGATTCGCAGGCCTTGTAACAGTACAAAAAGTTAGACTTATCATTAACATTTAAGCCACTGTTTTCTAATTTGGTAAAACCCACTAATTCGATTACATATGCAACCAATGCGCATGTAGATCCGGTCAAATGTATGGATTTAAACAAAATGTATATGTTTCCGTGTTCAAATTTGTTCACCATTTTTCAGTGATTTAAGCATACGATTCCTGTTAGTATTATCCCCACTCGAGGAGTGCGAACATGACGAAAACAGTCGTGGGGTGTGTACGGTGGAAAAGGATATTTTTAACGTCCACGTGTTTATCAGCATCTACATGAGATTTAACTGTTCCGCTGTATTAATCTTACATACCTGAGGCTTGAAAATCCACGCTTTATTGCACAATATACACAAATTCTCAAAACACTTTTATTATTTTAAAATTGGGACACGGAGAAGCTTGTTTAATTCCCAGTTCACTGCAGGGTTTGACAAGAAATTGCTTATTGACCCTTGAAAACATAGAACAAAAGTAATGACTTAGCTTGCTTCGTTGGCTTGTTCCTAGACACCGAATGTAATCAATCATCATGGACCACTGCCGTAATTACCGCAGCATTCATCCCATTCCGTCTGTATAATACCGGGTGGTGCAACCTCATTTTCATCATGAGAAGACTTGTGTTGCGTTTGAAAATACGCATTATTCTCGAATTCCTCAACGTATTTTACATCAACCTCTCATTGTATGCCAGTAAACTACAGCCGGAATCCAATGGCTTATTCCTGAACGGTTAATAAGTGTTTGGAATGCTTCATGGTCATTTAAAGCGGAATAAAGAGACTCAAATATCGGATAATCTTTCAAAAGAACATAGAAATAAAATATGTGAGAAAATGGCACAGATGTTCGATGACTATGTACTTATCAATTATGTGAAATCTAAAATCCAAACCTTGTACTACACATTAAATTGTCAATCGGGTAAAACGACGCACTAATCCTGGATAGGAAAACTGATGATGATTTTATCTCCCCCCACAGAACCGGCCGAAGTTCTCCTCACATTTGAAACAACGAACGAGGTGTACTTTGTCCTTCAAGAGAGTTCCATCGACGGCCAGAAAACATTTGAATCGAACGTCGCGTCAAGCAACCTGGAGTCTCCAAATCAATCAACCATGGCACCACGTGTCATTCGATTGTGCAAAGGTGATCGGGGAGGATTGCCATTCGTGAGTGACAGGAAATTTGGCACATTTGCCAAGGCAGATTTGGTTTGTCATTCGGTTGATCCGAGCGGTCAATCGTTCGCTTACACGCGTCTACGCACTGCCCATTGGAACAATGCGACGCAAAAATTGTACGCCGTGTTTACCACCGAAAGGTAAGTGCGATTTATTTCGTGCAAACAAACATACGTTAGACACTTTTATGTGAATATCAATGTGTATAGTCAATGGTTTTAATGTCCACTGCGTGCATATTTCACATGAGCTGTGACTTCCGGTTTCAGAGGATATTCACATTGTTTCGCCGGAAGCATCACCAAACGGTTTATGATGCAACGGTTCAATTAATACCAAACTCGATAGCAAGATATTAGCTTACATAATAAATCTAATTAATGGGACATATGATGAATGGTGTTGTTTATGTTATAATACCTTCACCTAGTGCCCTAGATTATTATTTCAACACCGATTTCACAGGATCATTAGAAAAGAAATCAATTTAATTTTAGTCATTACTGCTCCTCGTTTAGCACAAGAAACCAGAAGCAGATTAATAAAACGACATATTTTAGGAATTTTCAACATAGTGAACCATTTGAATATATAATTTAGTGCATATGAAACTAGTCTTTTACATCTTAGTTAATTTTTGGCATGTTCAACAAATCATCTCAGGATATTCCTGACACCATCAAGGTCGCATGCAGTGTTCACTACAATCTTCACTTTCATAAGCCAAACTTGATGTTAGATCAAAATTTTGATCTCACGCTAAAGACTATTTTTTTGCCACATACCCAGCTATTTAAATCGTTGATTTCCTTCGATATCAAACATGTGATGTTTTTCGATTGTGAAAAAAGTACAGCTCTATTAGCCAGAGGGAATTGGGCTTAATACGAGCTTCATTTTCCCACAACAAAATCTGCAAATAAGAGAATTTACGATGTCACAAAATACACAAAGTTATCATTTCGATGTGCAATCGTTTTTCGTCGCCCGTCGTCCAATACATGAATCGTAAATTATTCATTAATGGATTTGTTCAATTTCTCCTAATGCCATTCACACAAACGTATAATCTCTCAAGTATCCCAGTAAGATAATCTTACGATGTGATACAATAACTATACCACCTCTAAATTAACTGTGATGGGCCTAGCGGAAAGAGTTGAAATATGTTCGGTTTGCTTTCAACCCGTATAACGCGGAGCATTGCTATTTTTCGGTAGAATCAGTTCGTGCTCTACCGAAGCCAGATATAATTATTTTGAACAATATATTAGAGGCTAACTCTGAAAGAAAATTACATGAGTAACATAACTACGGACGCAACAGACGTTATTTCAATTTATGACCATGATCCTAGAGATATTTCGGTTCAAGTGTGAACGATGAGGGTTTTCGTCTCATTACTGCCTTGCAATTTTATGTTCATTAAATTTTAAAAAATAAGATACACCGGAGTGAAATGTTTTTGAACGTAAACCATTTCAAGCAAGTTTAGTTATCGATGAAAAAGACGTTATTAGACAGAAGCCTGGAAATGCACTAATTGGGTCGTAGATTATGATAGCAAATCTCAGACGTAAAAAATAGCATGCACGAGGGGACACTCGATAGGCAACATATTGTATGACACCCATTTTGATGTTTCCATTTGATGTTCCGCTATTAACAGTTCCAATTCTGAACATTGTCACTGGGCAGACTCGTGAAATAATTTTGATAACTTCCCACAGTTTTTTAAATCATTTTCGTACGTTTATCGTACTTCAAGCACAAAAAGAGCTAAAGAAACAAAGAGGTGGAAAGTTCACTTGAATTACGTGTATATTTCAAGTGGTATATTTCGAGCGCAATATTCAGTGTTGTGAATTATCGAAACGTCTCATGAACACCGGAGAACTTCTCGGTTATATAATAACCACTTAGTCAACACCGATCAGGCATAGTATAGATTGATAAATACTTCAATCTATGTCAATCACCGAGTTGATTGTTATCAAAAATCAAATGTGTTAAAACTCTAGGTATAAGGTATTCATTCTAACAAATCTAGGTATCTCATGTATGGGTTACAGATATGAATTACTTGCAGTGGACAAACGTATTTAGTGGAGCATCCTACATCCTCGTATCGGAGCAAAGCAAAGGTGATAGTTTCCCACCAACAACGAGAATGGAACATTGATCATAATATTGATCACTGAACCTGATCTCACTGTCTCCACCTGATGACGGCAAACAGCCAGAAACCAGTAGTGGTGTGTAAGGGCTGGGGATGTGAGCACCACAATACATTGAGTAATGATTCAGTTTCTCATGAGCATATGATCACAGGTTTGCAAACAGACTTTGATCTCTGAAAGATGTTCGCGTATATATGACTGAAGAATAGTTTAGAGATATATAACATGAATCAAACACAATGAATTCTCATACCACGGACCAGGCACTGATCAAGGAATGGTTCATATATAAACATTAACAATATCCACCCATTGTTATTTATCTGTACACCTACGGATCTATATATCCCAAGTTGTATATGCATTGAGCATCGATCTGCACATAGTGTTCTTAGCTCGTTCTGTGTTTTGTTTGAAATTTGAGTGCCTTTTTTCTTTCAAATCCGATGCAGGTGGGCGCCTACTGGAAGTGCGTTATGTGTTTACGACAAAACCGATATTGAAGCAGCTTTCAATGGACCGCTTGTGTCCTCGGGATTGGAAAAGGCAGGAACCCAAAGGAAGCCGATCAAAAACACATTTCCCAACATTGTGAGTATCCAGTTTCAACATGAATGTTTTGTCAAATTCGTGTTTCACTTCAGCGTTAACATTCTAATAACTAAAAGTGTAAGGTATAAAATATTAATATAATTTACAGTATTCATTATTTGGGCTCAGTGATTATCTCCTTTTGCCGCAAATAATGTATCTATAAAGGGAGGCTTTTAAGTTTGCGTGAGCGAACTTAACACAACAATAAATAAACAGAAGTGATACATCACAGAGGAAATACCAGTCATTACTTTGAGATAGAGCCTATCAGAATGCAACTTGGACATCCTCATGCAGCAAGCATAAAGCTGATCTGCTTACATATTCGGTGGAAATAAACATGGAGCACTTCTAAGATATAAATATGGCGTGACCTTGAAACCACTTAACCGCTATGTTCAAATACAGAAAAACGCTGTTCTTAATGGTCAAACGCGTAAGAAGTATGTAGCCCACCTATGTATTGCATTGCCCACACACCCACAATGGCACGCAATAACCGGTCAGGCACTCAAGACGAGTCGGAGATTTGAGCCACACATCACCCTAAACGTGTCCTTGTTATTAAGGCATTTATTATTATTAGTTCAGTACCTATGTGAGTGACCTCATCGAGAGGCATGCAACGCCATGGACTGAATGAATTGGGTGGCACCTACGTAAATTTGCCCTCATAAGGCTTACGGAAAATGCGCGTCAGTGTACGGACGTATCATATTCCTAACCTCAATGGTAGGACGCTTATAGACTGCTTTTTGATCATGGAACGTTTAATACCAATACACCACGAATTACATAGTGTCGGTTATAATTTGTAAATTTGAATTTATGGATACATTTCGTGATTATTATTCTACGTCGTATTTTAGAAAGCTCGGAGAACAGCAGCACAAATTTGATTCAAAGTTTTTTAATGTCTAGCTTAAGGTTACCGTCAGGAGTATGACATAAGCATCAAGCCCCGATGCACGTTGCCACGAACCCACAACAATCCAGTTTGATTAAGCATTGCAAGAGAAATAGTTTGATGTAAAGCAACAAGATAGATAGTGAGTGTGATTAAATGGCGAGCGATGTGTGATTTGGGAATACTTGGTCGAACAAGCCACGCGTTGCGAAGGTTCAAATAAAATTCAATGGCACGAAATTACCAAATTGTTTTAAGTCGACGGGGCAACTGGCACACACTTGAAAATCATTCAATAGTGTAGCTAATGACGTCATCTAGCCTGATGACATTTTGAACAAACAATGCCAGCTCAGAAAGCGGTATTGTGATTAGGAATTTCACTTTGATAGTATTGAACTTTTGCTGAATTTGCCATCTCTCTAATTGCGATTTGGGAGTAAACGTAATAAACTCTGGATTGATTCGCGTTTTGACCTCGCAATAATGGGTTTCTGGTGAACAAGTTGAAAGAACCTGAGAAAGCTTGTCAGCTATATCGCATTTGCGACCAGCTTCACGGTGTATGGTTATCGTTATCTTGTTAAATGCTTTTCTGGCTGTATCGTGTAAACTCTTCTGAGATAAACTGTATAGAGACAAATAGGAGTTTTCTGCACAATAGAAACCTCTGTGATTACCATGCGCTTCATTTTCCTATCATAATGATAATTGCCATATTTCGCTACAGGTATACATTATGATCATACCAATGACAACTTAGAATAATATATCGCTTTACCGTCATAAACTTCCTGTTAATTATACTTTGGATTCCATGCGTCCAGACCTGACTTTGCTTCACAGCTTTCGAGTCCTGGAATCCAGATCGCACCATGTTTCAGAAAGCCGTTCAGTTTATTGCATGCTAAAGTTTGAGGACTCGACGCTGTGAGCACTGAGTCACTCTTATTCCAACCAGAAATGCGGTATTATCCACTGCGAATTTTCCCAGCGAACCAGCGTGTGTTCCTTTTGTTGACGATACGCGAACCTATTGCGCGCTCACCAGCAATTACTCAAACAAACTTCACGAATTAGTATAACATTTTCCACGTTCGACTTACGCAGTTGTCTCATCCAGCCTTGCGAAAATATTCCGCGTCACGTCACATGTTACAATCAATTGAGCACGAGACAAAATGCTCACACCTTTGGCTGTTGATTTTCGCTACGTGCCTGAGCACGTCCAGCTATGTTCACGCGCTGGTGCACAGTGAACGAAACCACGGGGTTTTCTGCGCCGACAATACACGACGTTCAAAACCGTGTTTCAAAGTGATTCAAAGTTTTAATGGTCTAAAAAGCATTTAGCTTAACAATAACCATAGGATGGAGTTATCAGGTATATACAATAAAAAAAGAAGAACAAGGAAACTCATTTAGTGTAATTCGTATCAAAATTTGGGTTTTCTCTTGAGTATTTTTCCAGATTAGTTGAGTTAATTCTGGTATCAATTAGTTTAGAAAATAATAGTTAATAAATTCTGGATTATGATGAATCTGAAATCTGAATAGAAGTATTTTGTGCAGTAAGTTGCAGCGGCATTCTTTCACATATTTAACAACAATTCATATCGTTTATGAGACCCATAATGGCTTGAACAGCTTTCATTGATTCATTTTTTGCTATGAACCTATCAACATTTTATTGCAGTTTTATCGCAGTTTTTTTCATTTTTCAGTGCGAAAGATTCAACTCCCAGAATTTGACGTCTGAGGAACTCTCGATTGGTCGGCGTCTATCGCTAACTTTTCCCAAGCGATACAACCCAATAGAACCCAGGTATAGGCGAGCGATCTTTGTTCAGTCAGGCGTGCAATGGATCCATTTGCAAGCTTACGATTTGCCAGCATTGCCGAAACATTACCACTTCGGAAACCCTGTATTGGCCACGGTTGTTTGGTTGGGGACCAGAAAAGCTCTCGAACGTATTGTGGTTTATGAACCATCCGGGTCCGGTGCTGTAACAAAGCCAGATCCTGTCGTGTGTAAACTAAATGAACTGCATGTTGGACAGTCCCTGAATGTGCTGGCTCAACAGAATTTGATGACTCACGCGGACACAACCTGGGCGGCAGACGAAGCTGCTTTACCGAGCCTCAGACAATTGTCCTACTTAGATTATCATCATTGGCGAACTGCTTTTCGGAGAGATGAGCAACATGGAACACCAGGCACGACAGAGGAAGAAATAAATCGATTCAGCATACAGGTGAGTTTGTTTTGCTGCCGCGATTGTCTACCAATATAAAGTGATTTATATTTAACAAGCAAGCGTAACTTGAATGCTTACATTGGTTACTGGATTGCTAACTGTCTAGATATGATGGTTAAGATTATCTCTTCATTGTGTTGGTGTCATCAACTCAGGAATTTAAATGATGTTTCATTGACAAACACATGTATGAGTACACGAAAAATCTTTACACATATAGGAACAACTGTTGCACGGAAACCCACTCAGAATCGTAGAGCTTACGTGCAAACGAGGTGATCGGCATGCAACCGAGGTGGAGTTTAACATTGTTTTATAAACATAGATAAAAATAAACCATACACATATCTTGCTCGATTAAGCTAGCCAGGAAATTGTTGGAAACAAATAAATCCGAACTACAACACCTTATTCCTGGTCTTTCATTTTGTCAATCAGATTATGATTTCCTCATTTGTGGGGTCAACCATAGCGATCAGTGAACCTAAATACTGTTTAGCACGAAATAAGCTTGAGTAATTTCATTAAAAACATGCTTCCGATTGTCATTTAAATATTACAATTGCATAAAATAACATTGATGAGGTCGGAGTGTAAGGTCTGATGAAGAGCACAACGTCCATTAAAAACAAACGTGACCAATTTTTTTCAAAATTCAAGAATTTATAGCGATAAAATAACTTAACAATTGCAATGGCATACTAAACATTCGTTCATGACAAAGAAATAATCCATTATCAACTAATGCTACGTTTCGCCAAGTTTAATACTCACTGGGAGTTTACACTTCGGTGCTCCCAAATCGACTCGCTACAAATGTCTTTGAATTTTGATTGAATGTACAGACGATGAAGGGTAACAATTGCTTCAAGAAGCACATGTGAAAGAAAACGGACACTTACCGCAAGATATGTAGGCGACAGTCTACACAGGAAAAGGATGTATTTACTGTCAGTGACGGTGAATGTGTTACACGTCACAGGATTTGAGTAAACGTTTTAACGGGTTATTTTGGAGTATGTAAACGTTTTGTATGTAAGTATTACATCACTCGTTTCTCTTACGTTAGTTCCTGGAAAACATTTTCGAGTATTGCATTGTGGTGCTCACATCCCCATCCTTTACACACCACTACAGCCTAATGAGTGTTCGCCGTCATCAGGTGGAAACAGTAAGATTAGGTTCAGTGAAATTTGAAACAATGGATAAATAGTTAACAAGGTTATACTTGAATGCCACTGTTACATAGGGTTCGTACAACGAACCACGATGTTCAAACGCAGAATCACAAAGTGATTCCTGGTCAAGCACTCTAGGCGCTTATGGATGACGAAAGTAAAGTGCTGCTCACATTCCCCGCACTTACACACCACTACCGCTTTATGGGTGTTTGCCGTCATCAGGTGGAGAGAACAAGATTATTTTCAGCGACCCTGATCTTACTGTTTCTACCGTGTGACGGCAAACCGACAGAAACTGGTATCGGTGTAAGGCATGGGGATGTGAATACCACAATACATTGGTCCTTTATATGCGCCTCGAGCGCTTGGCCAGGAATCACTTTGTGATTATGTATTTGAACATCGTGGTTCTTTGTAAGAACCCTATATAACAGTGACATAAAAGTATAACTATGTTTACCACTGCCGAATATGTTTCCACGATCTTATTTTGTTCCAAACATTAGAACTTCCTTTTAGAGACACTGCGTCAAAGATTGTGATACGTTTTCCAAGCTTTTAGTTTTGTAAATATATATGAAAAAATCCACGAAAGAGGATCTTAAACTCCTCTGGATGGCAGTTTATTCGACGCTCATTTCCGGGTTCAGCACGACGTTGTGCAGCAAATATGAGTTTACTCAATCGAAAATGTTCTAGCTGTTCAATTTTGAAGTTCTGGCCAAAATCGCAGAAACATCCCGCTTCAAGCTCGCATTATCCAAATAATTGTACAACAAAAATCCGAATGTCATGTGATTTGAAAGCAATTGTTGAATATTTCGCTGATTTACAAACAAAGGATGTTTAAAACTGGTATTTATTCACAGTTTCCCATAATAATCGGAAGGCAAGCGCATTTATCCGATACATCACTTTTGTGAGTTTGAAAATACACATGAATGATCTGTCAGTATAACGTGTTTTTTAGAAAGATTTTACACTTATTGTCGTGATTGTTACCTCCTTCAAGACAGCTTCCTCTTCTCATATTATTTTATCACGGCTTTAATTCATTAGCCAGATGCGTTCCTAAAAGTTTGCATAGGGTGTGAGAAAATCTGGAAAGAGAGCTTTAAGAGGCATCTGCTTTCTTTAGTAAGTTCTTTGTCCAACATGATAGAAAAATAGAATAGAATAGAAAAGGATTAATTCCTGAAATTGATAATTTTTCAACGGCAAAAGTTAGCACCTGCAAGCGAACCAATACTCATGCAGTTTGGGTGATTGAATGAACTTCTGAAACGTAATACTAAAAATAAGCATCCAAACTAAGGAAAGCCTAAATTAAATAAACAGAGAATACAATATTATGACAGATTTGTGTCTCAAGTCAGAATCTAATTATAAGCAGAGAGAGAAGGCAGGTTTCGTGGTGGTTGCCACTCATCTGGTACGGCGTATCAGACGTTAAACGCCGTTCTGGGATTGTGCTAAACCCAATTTTTGGAAAGTTAAGGAAAAACCCTCATTTCCAAATTGAACTATAGCTCCATCTGGGGATTAAGTTAATTTCCAGTGCAGCACCAGTGACTGTTTAGAAAATGTTTGCAATACTCGAATGACAGGACGATGGTTCAATTCAATTCAATTTTAGCGGTCCAAAAGGCATGGAACTTTACAGAAACCACCGAGTTGTATGGCCAATACGAACAACGTAACAGGCAAATACGGGATAGGTTTGCTTATTTCACTTTTCAATGATCAGGTAAATGTTTAATCACCAGAATTTGTTTTCGGTGGCGCAGTGGAGTGACATATATAAATCTCAGAGGTCAAGGTGTATAGTTTTGTTCGATGCATGGGTTAGAGATCAAGAAGGCATCAAGATTTCTCCAACACATGTTCTGACTAGGGAGATCAAACGTACTTAGGTAGATTGCTCCACGTAAAATAAACTCGAACAGGAAAATTTGTCGTCCACACTTGGGACGTGAGTGAGTTACAGTCGGAGTCACTATATGAGCTCTTGCCGTCAGCGAGATCGTAGATTGAATAAGCATCGTTAAGTTGTATTTGTGGTAGTCTAAATACTATTAGTGAAAATAAAATTTCATCGGACATGAAAAATTTAATAATTTTAGGCTGGTTATTCATTCATTGTAGCGATTCCAGTAGATTTGGGCAGCAAGTTTTGTAGCTCCATAATAAAAGTTGCAACATCTGTTTACGCCACGGCGATCACACTTGACCTGCTTACTCCATCATTGGTCTTACTTACGTCTTTATTATCGGAAAATCGCCAGCTTTACGAAACGCTCGAAAATTCACTTCAAAATTGAAATTTTTGTGAGGTTTACTGATAGGCAGCGTTGCAGTGTCTTGACGTTTCTATAGTGTTGGTTTGTCCGCTCACCTAAGTTCTTTTTTTCGTGTTACACAAGAGTATTTGCACCAAGAAAATACTGACTCTCTACATATGTTTCAAAGTTCAACATATGTAAAATTTGAAAATTGTGGAATAAACCATTTTAGGGACCGACTGGGGAGAATGTTCAGGTCCTTCTGCAGAAGTTCGCAATCTTTAGGATATTTGATCATCGAAAACACATTTTTATCGTCCCCAAACCGTATGATCTTACACTTGATGACAACCAATAAGTAATTGGATTAAAGTGAGAAGAGAATTAGTCCTGATTCACTCCGGAGCCACCGACTTCGGCAATGCAAAATCCGCAGTGACATCAACAAACCGATTAGTGCGTTAATTTCCTAACCACGCTAATAGTCTACGAGCGATACCGTACCCTTCCTGCGTCTGCAACAGAATAATGTGGTTTACGTGGCCAAATGTTTTCAGCATGTATACATGGTTGGCATCGCAAAAATCTACTGATTTATTTGCGTAGTCGGGATACTATTATAAGTAATATATAAATTTCTTAAAGCAGTGAGGTATCACACGACTATTTTCATGGTTGTTTTCACTCATCTGATATGCGTATCAATAACTGACACTCGAACTCCGTTCTAACTTGGTGCTAAACGCAATTTTTGGCAATGTTGATTATATATTTGTATTTGCAAATGACATATTGTACTATTATTGGGATGTAATAAATGCATCAAGGTCAATCTAGGCTAAAATATGTTTCCTCCAGTAAATATTTTAAGCCTATTACACAGGCACCGAGAGGACTCGCCGCAACGGTTACCACGTTAAACATACGCTCAATGATTACATTTTAATTCCTCCCATAGGGTAATCTTTCTAAGGTTAATCGTATTCACCTACGTATCTCGCAAGAACAGAGAATGCCAAGTTAATCACGCACATCTTATAGAATAAAACCCGCGCAAATCTTATACAGGCAAATTTCGTTACCACAACGTTCTCCTCAACTTGTCCGTGCCAGTTGTCACTTTTATCTGATTTGCCAATCGATCCGTTTCATTCGGTTCACTTCAAGCCTTCGTCACGTCTGTAGGTCATTGACTGACCTTGAAAAAAATGTGCATCCTTCAATAAATACTGGCTTTATCCATTTGCTTCTTTTTATGAATATGTCGCTCAGACCGTTCTCTTGTAATTTTTCCTAATCGTGTATTAACGCTGGTGTGCGATTGTTGTCAAGGGCCGTTTCGATGCTCTTGAGTCGTATCTGAAAGTGGCGTTCTGCATATCATCTAAAAGCTCGTGATTAGCACTCGTTGATACTTTATTTTATACTCCTACTTAATTCATCCTGCTGGGTTTTTCAATCTACTAAAAAACATGTTGAATTGATGGTTATAAACGTCTTTGACATGTGTTCATTATCATTGAATGACGATTAATTCCGAGTATATATTGTAGCGTGTGGTGTAGAGAGAATCCGGAAATGATTGCTTCGGGTCATTTCAAGTCAACAAGTGACAGCCTGTACAAACTTGGCAACTTATCGCATTTCGGGTTCATCGGTCCGACAATAATAACTTAACACACGCCCGCGTTACACACCCGCAAATGAATTGAGTCTCGATTCAAACCTGAGGTCAACCCGTCCTACGGTAATCGTGTTCACCCACAAATCCCACAACACAAGAGAGGGTTTTATTACGCACAAGACAAATATCAAAACACAAGACTATCTTGTATAGGCAAAACAAAAAAATACAACACTGATCCTGAAACCTGTCTGTCCCGGTTGTCACTTCGATCTGATTTGTCAGTCAATTTAATGCCAACCGGTAGAATTCAAGCCCTCTACATATCGTTAGATTGCGGCTGAGGTTGTCCATCTTCTCATACCTCCAAAGATGTTGCCTCTTTAACCGTTCAAATGCAATCATTCCAAAACCCGAAATATTACGAGTTTGCGATTGTCGTCTTCGAACTTTTCGGCGATTCTCGCTCTTGGATTGGAGTTCTGCTTATGATTCGAAAGCCCTTGATCAACACACATCGCTAATGCACTTCGCACGTCCACAATGAAGCATTATTGAATTTCTCGTCTGTAATTGAAATGCCCTGGCGTACATTTCAACGCACCAATCGAGAGGACACTCCATTCCGCTTCTAAAGATGGATAAGCATAATAAAAGTCAATATTTAACATTAATTAAGCATGTATGTGGGGTATTCGGATACATCAGGGTAATGTACCTTGCACGCTAAAACGTCTTTCATTAATTGACAGCTTAAACTGGATTAGGTCCTTCAAACATTTATCTGTGCATGCGTACATTTACGTGACTTAATTGAATAAAATGATACCGTGAAATTATTTTGAATTTGTTTGAGACAGAGAAAATAAGTGAGAACAAGCAAACGAGGACATCTCTCACTCGACACACGCTAAGCTTACCGTATAAGGATGACATACAATCTTGTGCTTGATGTTTGACACACACTGAAATTTATACCCAGAATAATCTGAATAAATAATAATATAATAAATAATAATTTGAATAAATCACTTGACGATTGGCACCTTACAAGACACTCGGCACGCATCAAGCGACCTAAGATTTAATGTTCTCTTGTTACACGTTGTTTACGATGGTTAAATGGAAGCTATTCATTAATAAAATGTCACATTCGACACTAATTACTCGTCTTGTGTCGGAAAATAATCGAAGGTATGGTTATGGTTTTACAGCAAGTTTAAAACATAAAAAGGATTCCAATTTTGTGAAATAATCGAAACATCTCTCTTGTAAATTTTCATTTCGATTTAAATCCATTAGCAGGGTATTAAATAAACAGCGCGCGGATTTCTCGATAGTTGCTATATGTAAGCATCTTTTTATCGGCTTCTAGTAAATAAACATATCAATAAACTTGATAGATTGTGAGGATAGCTCAAAATAACAGTCCTCGAAACACGAAAGGTTTGAACCCATTTCTGTAATACGTGTTATAAATCAAAGAGAAAATTCGGGGCTCATATCACCATTTTATCCAAATGCCTTGGATTCACTATTAATTGTTTAAATACGTCTAGTTGCGTTCAAAAATTTGATTCGTTGTACATACGCTTCGTTTATTAAGGCGAATACAACATTAAATTTTGGCATTGAATGCTTCAGGAGCAAGTGGTGTAGGTATCACATGCTGCCCACCCAGAATAACGTTGACGAAGTGTACTAGCTATTCTAGAACAATGTAGTATTAAATCTATCAGTTAAGACCCTGGGAGGTGGAACAGACATGTCAACTACACACCAGATCAGTGTGCTTTCTTCTAACTAACGAAAGTCTAAATGCATTTCGAATAAACTAAAGTCTAGCTCACAGGGTACATTTTCCATTTTAGTTGCTATGATTGTTTGGCTTATTCTCAGAACTCAATTTATCAGATGTGACAACAAATTTGAAAACTTTCTCCAAGCTTTTTTTATTTTGCTCAGAAATATCAGACTAAATTCACGGTGACTGGTTGTGTAATGTTTACACACCTCAAGTTCTGCGGATCTTGAGACATTGAATGCAAAACAAAATAAAATTTGAACCAACTGTATTATTAGATTCAAATTATGAAGTATCCTGTGATAAAATCTCCATGAATCAATAAAAATACTAATTAGAACAACTTAACACTAGTTATTTTCCTCACACTGTATACAATATGAAGGGATTAACTCTCTACTGAACCGTTGGCTGCAATAAAATCAGAATTCGTGAGTCGAAAACGGTGGTGTAATATTTGACCTGTTAACAGGAGAAGCCAATACAATCGCTGAAAACGCTAGGCAAAAGCTTAGTGCAAATAATAATCTTTTAGAAGAATGAGACCGAGGTTAAATGCTCGATAACGATGTGGACGCATCTGATTGTGTATTAAAACAAGAATTATTAAAAAATGAACAACATCTGTTAAAAAATGTGTTATTGATCCTAATGTATTAATTCACATGGCAACATATTCACGTATTCTTGACAGAATTCACTGCATTTATTCCACTCTGTAACTTCTTGATTACTGCCTCCGCCAAAAGGTAGCTGAAAAGGATCGACCTGAAAGCCTAATACTCATGAGTAGCCTGAATGTTAAAAAATCCATTACATCAATCAATCGATTCATGCACATTTTTCGTACATCATACAAGTTAAAACTCTGTTTTCATGACGTGCTGTGTCATAATGTTACAATCATGAATATCCACCAGAAAAATGCTGATTATAAATTGTTGCGACAACAAACCCTCAGGGTGTGTACAATTTAGAGTGACAACATCCCCTGGTACCGCCAGTAGTTGGAAAATTAATTGCGGCATTAAATTAAAAATTAAAAAAAATCTGCAGCGCTAGACGACTGTGGAGATTTAACTTTAATCACCTCAATTCCTCCTTGTTTTTTCTCCTTCAACAGTTATCCAAACTCTACATCATAACCAACAGACAAGTTTTGTGGCTGCCCTTGTCCGATTGTTCTCGGTATGTAACGTTTGATCAATGCATCGCATCACGTGACCCACATTGCGGCTGGAGTTGGCATGAAGCACGTTGTGTGGATGGCTACGAGGTGACCCCAAGTCTGACAACCAACTGGTTTAACACATTTTCACCATCGATCGATCGGCGACGATTGGCCAATACGCAATGTCCGATGGATCAACAAAATCCGGGAATAAAAAACTCGAACGCTTGGTCAGAATGGTACATTTGCCGCATGGTCGATTTGGAGCAAATTGCCCCGTCAAACCAGGAACAACTCTCATCGATCAAACAAATCTTGGGACAATCGGAAGGATTCTGTAGATGTCGAGTTTGTCTCAGTCGCGAGGATTGTGTATTTGGAACGCAAGAAGTCACCAATTGCACACGTATGGTTTGAAATTTTGAAAAGAATGAGATCTCTATGTTTTGGATTTATCTGAATTGTAGTTGATAGTGATGGAAGCGCGAAACTAGCAATTCGTTTCGCTCCCAGTATTAATTTTTCCATCTCAAATGCGATATTCGATTTAAATTTAGAACATTTAACTTGGTTAGATTTTGCGGTCTGAAATTCGTCTATTGGAGAAAGGATGTGGACATGAACTGCGTGTTTATTCGAGATCTTGGTATATGTGAGTGATATATTAACCACATTATCCACCGAGAGGCGCTTTCCTTAAGTCTTTTTGTAAACGAGAAATGCGACACTGCGAATGGTAAATCTTTCCTCAAAGCTGGTTTCAAAGTCAATGTATTCGTTCATAGTCAGCGTCAACTGCAGCTTGTTTATAGGACGGATCTCAGCCGTTTTCTGTAAATGGAAACTCAATGTACCATTGAGAACGGGAATTCCGCTTTGAGGATAGCTTCACCTGTGAAGCAAAATGATTCATTTGTCTAAGACATGCAATTTCTTGACAAAAGACTAACACATTCTTATGCACAATCGTTACTAGAAAGGTGTAAAAATGTGTCGAGTCCGTAATAATTATTAATAAATTCGAATGTCAATTAAAAGGTACCTCGCGCAGCATACGAGAAGCCATAGACAATAAAATAACGCGCTTATCTTTGAGCATTGTGAAGAAATGAAAGACTTCACGTGTTTATTTCTTACTCAAGTAGAGTGCAGCAAAGCTTTAACAGCTGCAGAGTGTAATAACACCTCGTGTTGCTATTATATGAAAATGTGTATTGAACTAACTGTTCTTTATTTAATCATCGCGTATAACTAATCTCAAGCAATATAGTGATCAGGGATTCGAAATCACTTTAGATTATTTATCGTGAGCGCTTATAACGAGTTAGCTTATCAACTGATTAGTATATTTTGTAGCAGAAATCGATACTGGACATGCCGTTAGTCAGCTTGTGATATGAACTCCGACTAAATACTGTGTAAAATAAAATGCTACACGACAAACAGGAACTTTTATCTGAAAAGTGTATCTATAAACATGTTTCCTGCAACCGCAAAACATGGTAGATTTGTTTACACTAACCGTATTTCGTGAATGACTTGAATCAGGTGCAATGCGATGTCCTGAGGCTTATCAAATTCTAATACGTTCGATGAACTTTAAAGTTTTATCCAGTTTATCCGATTTATAATTCATCAGAATTTAAGGATATTAATTCAAAATTTACGTCTAGTCTATGTTTGACGACGCAATTAAGACTATAGCCTTTCAAAGTTGGCAACTTTTTGTAATGGTCTCGGGATTACTTCAGGTCAATAGAAGTCAAACCGTACATCCTGCTCTAATGTCCAGTAGCTGTTCACAAAGGCTTTGAGGGCACCCGTCTCAGCAACGTTGCACACCTGCTCATCGATTGCGTCCGGATACAACTCTGATGTGTCAACATTTTAAACGCTAATTCCGTGCAGAGACGAATCCCAAGATAAGCCAATTTGTCCATCGCGTTTAATAAGCACATGACAAAGATAGAAACAGAGTATACGTTTAATAAACAAATCACATAGCCGCAACACTGACTTCAACTTGGCTTACTTGGTTGTCACTTTGAGCTGTTTTGTTGATTTTGTGTCAATCGCTTTAATTGTAGCCGTCACCATGCTAGGGTTGTTTGACTGAGCTTGACAAACTGGACATCTTTCTATAGCTACTGAAGTTGCCTATCACCTCATCTTTTAGTGCATGTTTCCGCTCGAACTGTTCTGATGTAATACTGCCAAAACATGGATGATTACTTGGCTGTGATAGTCGTCATCGGTCGTTTAGGCAATTCGTGCTCTTTTGTTGTGCCGGAGAGAGATGTTCAGCATATAAGCCAAAAGCTTTGATCACCACATATCGCTAATTCACTTCCCACAGTAACTTAACATGTTTCAAATTTCGTGTTGTTGCTCATTATGTATTATGGATTTTTTAACTCTTATAAAATTTGAAGAAAACACTAAACATATTCGCACACGTTGGGGAAACTATTTGTTTACATAGTTCACGTGTTTTGAATCCGATGCAAGAATTGTATGCGACAGTTTGATGATTTGTGAATACAGAAAAACGGAGTATTAGAGATTGCGCTGTAACTGGCTGTTGTTCACTGACACATTTTGCTTTGTACATGGAATCCACTAAACAGGTTTCGATCGAAACTGGCTTCCGTGGTCCACATGGTCTCGATGCGATTCATCGCGTGGCTTCCAATTCAGAGAACGCTTGTGCCCCCACAACGCAATGTGTGTCGGTGCAAGCAAGGAACAGCGTCCGTGTGAAAATCGCTTCCCGTTTGTAGACGATCCTAGTTCTGTGAACAATTACGGTGAGCTCGATTTTTTACCCGCACAAATTTAGCACGCTTTAGAGTCTGTCCTCAAATCGGCTCAAATGTATTTCAATTATTATCAGGTCGATCTAGCCGAAACGACTGGTGATTGTTTCTTGAGTTCATGCTTCATGCTAGTCCATCATATTTCATTTTTACCGACTGTTACACAAATCTCCGATAATTGTAATACTTTTGTCGGACTCGAAAGAGAGAGAGGCGAATGTCTTAGGGCACTCGAATACCATCAATGCTCTAAAATACGAAAAGAATTAAAGAAATTTCATAATAATACATATTGTCAAAATGGGATAATTCAAGGAAAATAAACAGTTTAAAAACATAAGTCGTTCAAATTTTTCAAATTGGTTTAGTTCGTTTTTAACTGCCTCGCATCCCACAATTCTAGCATATTGCATTGAAAACGTGCTAGTAAAGAAGATCGCTTTATGAGATCCAATTTTCAAGTATTTAAACTCAAAGCATCATATTCTGGAGTCAGTCTCATTTGAGTTCCGGAACTGCAGATTTAGCAAGCGATTCAACTCTCTTGTCAGCCGAGGGACGACGATAATGTGATGTCTATGGTGATTACGTATACAACAGTTCGGTAAAATTGAATACATCTGGTGCTAGTACGCGAAAACTTGACGAATCAAGATTTTTCATGAGAAGTCATTGAGAAATGTTCACTAGAGACAATCGGGGCTTAGCTTGACGGAATTAGCCCTATCAATATGGTCAGATTAATGACAGATTCATTGAATTAAATAAATATATATATATATATAATATCATTTGCTGAACACAATTACAACGTTGTTTGTTTATATTCGTCTTTTGGACTCGATGCAAAGTTACTTTTCATGTCTGCATTTAAACACCGAGGTTAATTATATGGCCCCTTCATAAAAGTGATTTGAAAGTGTAGCCTATTTGACCTAAATGACTAGTTCTAGAATTTTTCAAACCCTCTACACTTACAAATCTCAACCCGTTTCTGGATGTTATTCCTCATCTAGAAGAGACAGTGAGATTACGTTCAGTTAAGATTACAACAGTAAAAAAATTAATAAGGTGAGTCAAACTAGGAATCCACTCTTAAACAGCTGAACAGGATGAACGATCTAAACATTGGATCTAACCCACCAGATAAAACCAACAGAAATCACCAGCTTAAAGGATTCCAATACAGGGAATATAATCACTACTAAAACCATTCAATTCTATTGAGTTCATCGGTTGACTTAAATCCACTTTGTGGATTGATCATCCAAAGTTTCGCTGTGCCAACGTGACTAGCATTTGGTTCCAAGTTTAATTTTAACTGTATATGTAATGATCCCTATTATCGTGTTTCATTTACAGTGAAAACCAGCGAAACAATGGTGGCCAAATCAACAAAACAAAACATCGCGTTCCTCACCGATGGTATCGGTGTCATTCTGCTGCTGCTAGTTGCATTGCTATTCCTGCTGCTGGGCTGTCTGATTTCAACCATGGTGTTCTGTCTGTGTCCAACATTCTGCATCCGGTTCGACAGGAACGCCGTTTGTGCATCTGCTACTCCCCCTTGCGCAAAAAATGAATTTTGGTGTAAAAAGCGTTTCGCAAGTGATAACATCACAGAAAACCCCGCTTCTTCTTTAGACACCAGCTGGAATCTTAAAGATTCATCACAAACTAGTCGAAGCATCGAGAAACCATTGTTATCCCCGCGACCACCACATAGACAATTAAAATTACCCCCAAGAAGAGTGCGACCATTTAAAATAAGATTTAATGGTGATTTGGCGAAACCTTATTCTCCTTCATCGCAGCACTTTTTACCGTGGAGTTCTTTACCTTCACCCGCGTCAAATTTCAGTGGCCCATCAACTGCGTCTTCCTTATTAAAAGACAACTTCCCATTTGACAACCTCCCGGATCAAACCTATGACACACAAGAAGAAATGTTATCCTCCACAAACTCGAAAGAATTAACCGAAAACTCCGTAGCCTCCATCCCGTCATACGGTAATCCAGATTCGATGATGGACGAGTCAACCGTTCCCTGTGTGTTTTATCACAACAATCAACCAGTATCTTCGGCTGTATCTCGTGATGAAGCACAAACTAGGCAATTATCTACAGCAACCGATTAACCAATCCGTAATTCGCTTGAACTTGAACGTCTATCTCTCTATGCTTGACTTCTATTAAGGCCGTTTTCAATATCAAACGGTGTAAGTAATCTGATAAGGGTAGCACACCGTTTCTCTCAGGCGAGAGTAATCTTTCCATACATATACATTATAATTGGAAACAAACGCTTACTAGCTTCCTCGTTCATATTATCGTTTGTACAGCTACGATATTGTAAAAATTAATCAATAAAATATATCAGATGAGCTGCCTTCAAGCAGAATATCAAGTTGTTCTCTTTAAAATTATCCAGCTTGTTGTGAGAACATTTTTGTAATTTGAAACAAAATAATAGTATCTAAAGCATGTACCAGAGTGAAATACTATTTGAAGAAAAAGACTTGCAAGATTATTTAGAATTATTCAATAAATTGGCGGAAATTATACTCATGTAAGGGAATTTATAGTGACTTTTCAAGGAGAAATAATCATTTTCGAGAAATAATTTAGTTTATGCTCAATTATAACGCACAACCACGTTGATCTAAATCATAACGTCGGGACTTTGTCACAATTTGCCACAATGATTCGAGGCTTTAAATTAAATCATAATTTTGAAATATTCGAAATTTTAAATTAAAACTAATGTTAAAAAACATCTTTATAAATAAAGCACAAAAATTTAGCAGCTCAAATACATACTATATAAACGATATAAACGTGATCGTAAAAACGTTTGTGACTGATTGAGAAACCATATTCATGTAAAACAGTTTTTATTGAATTGGTTAGAGCAGTTTATTGATAGCGGTTCGCTTCTGACAGAAGATTCGTCACACCAAGTGTGTCAGTACGAATAGAGGTCACGTGTAAATTGCATTCACTTGGACAATGCTAAGAACTGGCTAAGAACTGCACAGACCATGATGTTTGTTGAGCTTGTTTAGGTGGGTGGGCGAGATTAAAATCGGTGTAATCCTTTAACTGTTTTGATTGTGTACAAGCGTGTTTGACATACGCTGACAGATTAGCTCGATTGCGTAATCTGTGCGCACACTAGGGGTCACGTACGTTGACGTTTATTCGTTGCAGACCCGGACGCTAGATTGTGGAGATATCGGAGCCATCCACTTTGTTGGCTGCCTTTTTACCAGCGTTTCTTATCTCAACCGCTTCAGCGTGAAGTCGATCTACGTTATCAAGTTCAACACTATGAGCTGTGTTCAGCTAGGGCTGAAACTAGTATTGCGTGACTGCTTACCGATTCGCTTTTCGTGTTTTGTTTGCCAGATATATACTCTGCGCAACCTTCGCAGTTAATTTTATATACGTAATTCGTCGCGCAGCTTGATGTTTCTTATCCTTGAGATGGGTTATTAAAAATCGGAGCATTCAACCACTTTTATAAGTTACTCATATAGCTGCGTTATTCCAATTATTTCTTCAGACGCGTCGTTAGATGAAAATCTAGAAACTAGTGTGTGCCAAAATTTGTCTTTTCCGGTGCCCAGTATTTTACCAGTTTAAATGGGCGTTTAATTACGCTTCAAGGGTAGCCATTTTCAACAACGCAACGACCAACTTCTTGATTAGTCAGCTTCTGCTTCTATGAAAGTATGAATTAATGTATCTAGATTAGATGAACTTCAAGATGATTGGTAGTAAATGAAACCTCATGAAATCTAGCATAGATAGAACAATTCATATTAATCTTCAAGCTCCAATAAATACGGAAATGTGATAATATCAGCTTTAAACCTAGAATTCGCATAAATAAGGCTACGACCCAATCTAACTGATAGTTAAGGTACCATGAGTTTTGGGTCTGATTTCTCACCAAGCATGCAGTAACTATTTACAAGAATAATATTTACAGACTTAGAAAAGGTGCAAGATCTTATTGTTTGAATTAAAGTTACGATTGATCTGGCGTCAAAAACAAGAAAGCGAACGAGACAGCAATCTAAATTAAATGGATATGAGGTGGGTTCTGTGATTAATTTTTGGGACTTCATAGTTTCTGGAAAAATGCTATATTAATATTAAAATACGGTTGATAATTAGATTGAGAACGTAGAATGTTTGCGACTTGATCATGAGGGTAAAATTATTATAAAATTAAGAAAATTGAGTAATGGTTTCTTAAAATAAAAATGGACAGTCAATATTCCAAATAGGCACATGAATGGCTGGTGATCGCAAATATCTGTGCTGATAAAGTCGGCAGATTTTCTATAGGAAATGGTGTGGCGTTTCGATATGGATACCAGAACCACAAGAACCAGTTATGTTATTGTTATTGGTCATCATTTATTTTTGGTAGGACTGTCTGATTACTGTATCTCTTGATGCTCCATGGTTTAAAAGACTAATCGTAGGAAAACTTGGCGAGTGTAGAGGTGAAGTCTGTGTTTCGATTGTTTTTTACTGGATGGTGGAGGACTTGGGCTCGGGGTACTATTGGATTTAGTATCGATTAAACATTCACAAAACATCTGTTAATTGTTTTTAGCGGTTTGAATAATATACACTTCTTTTATCTCAATCTTCTCAGCATTGGTGTCATTTCCGAAGAAGATTTTTTCTAGCAAATGAAATGCAAAACAATCATCACAGAATTTCACTGAAATGGAAAAACCATTGTCTGATATTCATTAAACATAGGCGGACAAAGGTGCACAGTCTAATGGCTTAGGTTGAAACATAAATTTTATAAATTTCTTGAAGCACAGTTTTCTGAAATATGGAGAAGGATAAAATTCCTTGAACGAGATTCTTTTTGACGTAGTTCAGTACACATTGTCTCCATTTTTTTAGCTTAAATCATTATACTCTGATCATTACCCATATTTTGGCTTAGAAGAGATAAAATAAGGGTTCAGATAATCTGTAATGGTAAACTGCACAATAAAAAAAGAATGTTATTAGATGCAGCTCACCACACACAAAGGAATATATTCTTTTTTTGTATTGCTCGTATTGAAAAAACGATCGGCGTCCACTCGGGTAAAGGAAATGGAGCAGCTGAATAATCCCACAAGATAATGTCACACCACGCAAAGGGATGACGAAATGCAGGAAACTTAAAGGATATTATATAACCATGGTAATGTATTCGAACAAAAACACGAGAATTGGATATAGAAGCGAATACATAAGGTAGAGTGAAAAATAAACAATATAGGGATTATAATCAATGACACTACAGTACTTCCCCCTAGAGCTTTGGAAGATAACTAAACACTTGATTTTTGTAGGGATTATAAGGGTATTTATTCGCGAAGTTTGGTGGGCCATGATACAGATCGTCCGGAACGGGTTTTGGGTACGTCTTCAACAGCAGACTGAGGCTGGTCGAATGTCATTGGTTCTACTGGAGGGGTTGAACTTGGTGCACCTATGACTGTGGTGTTTGGAGTGAAAGGGAGAGGCACGTCACATGTTGATGGGTTCCACGTAGGCGACTTTCAGCCTATCAATTGAAACCTTATCGGAGGGTTTCGTCACGGTATATGGAGAAAAACGTTGCGTGTCTAGATATCTCACGATGGAGACCGGTGTATGTATGTTTGAGGGATTTGCGAACTCGATCTACACGTACAGACACGGAGGAACATGCTGATTAATCAGGATGTACTTGAGTAGGATGTATTGTTGCGTGTATCAAGTGGTTACAACGTATTCATATGGATTCGCAAACGTATGAGAAACTCTGAAAAGCCTGATGGTGTGAAAACAAGGGCAGGTATCGTGAAATCAGTGGTTTCAGTGTTGTTACTGTGCATGCGCGGGATAGCATCTGAGGCAGCATTTGCAGTACCCGTGATGTAACGGATGTCTGTCGTAAACCGGCCAGTAAAATCAATTTGTCGCGCTTCTTGTGGTGAGTGGCGGTCCAATTTTCCATTAAACATGTATGTCAACAGTTTATGATTAGTGGAGACAGTAAAACGACGGCCTTCTAAAATGTGGCGCAAGTGTTTGATAGGCAAGTAAATTGCCAGTTACTCCCGGTCGAATATGCTGTATTTCGTATGCACGTCATGGAAACGCTTGTAGAAGAATCACAATGGCTGCAACTAGTCATGATCAAGCTGCTGTAAAACAAGACCGACAGCGGTTTGAGAGGCGTCAGTAGTAAGAATTAATGAACTGTATATCTTGGGGTTGATGTGCGAGAGTTTTACAGCATTTGCCAAGGTGGTTTTCATACACTTAATAGCGAATAACGCTGTAGGCCTACCCTTCACGTTCAGCTTTTGCCCCGTTGCATGTCGGTTAGAGGCTAAAGTATTTAGGCACAGTTTGGTATAAAACGGCGGTAATAGTTTTTTAACCCAAAAATTGACGCAATATTTTATACAAATCTGTCATTGGGTATTCTTGGATAGCGGTTACCTTCTTGGGCACAGTGAGTATACCTTGATGCTCGACCACATAACCCAATATTTCCAGAGCTGAGGCGACAAACTGGCATTTTCTAGGGTTTATTACGATACTATTCTGCTGGAACCGACGAAACATTTGATACCGGTGTTCAACGTGCTCATTCTCTGAGCTAATGGCAATGAAACAAGAATCACGAACAGAATACTTGCATAAGTTGCATAAAATTGCATAAGTTGAAAAAATCAGCACTATCTTCCGGAATGCTACATGATGTGAGAATAAATCTTTTCAAGTCATTTAAAAGATAATCATAGGCTACATTAGACAGAATGATATTTACAGCGGGATTTTCTCTAGCTAATTGGAGTACATATGGTCTTCTACAAATTTATCGGCTTGTATAAGAATATCATTATCAATAACGAAATGAGGTTTTATGAAACATAATTATAAAGAGAAACAGAATGTTCGAGAGACTGTTATCTACTTAAATCAATATGACACTTCAGATTCTAATGTCTCGAAATTTTTAAAGTGTAAATAAAGGTCGCTGACTAATCCGAATGAGAAATTCCTTATTTTTAGCTATTTAGGAATTTTAATACAGGGAGAAATAGATGTTTCAATATGCATTGTATAGAGAATATAGTGATATGAAAAGTTTAAATTATTTTCGATATTATCACAAATATATCAGTTGCGTTTTGTTAATGAACTATAAGTAGCTTTCAAAAAATAGATGGCTACCTTTTGAATCCAGTTTGTATCGACTAAAGTAGGTGTTTAACGCATATACCACAAGTATCTTAGTTCTGCAAATTCAGAACAACCATTCGGATATACTAAGCGTTAACCAACAACTTTAGTGGATACAGTACTCAACTGTACTGGCTTGTACAAATGATGTGAGCCAAAAGTGATTAAGTTTTTCCAAATAACAAGCAATAAATTCGGCCAATGGTGATAAGATTTACAATACAATGGTGAACAATTGTCTCTGTTCTCTTCAAACACAACGTGCATAAAGATGTCAAATTTAATGGCCGTCAAGCAATGTGACTAAGTTCAATAAAACAAAAGGGGATGTACAAGTGAATAGGACAATAACGAAAATCTGTACATAAAACAATGGATGATAAAAACTGTGTAACATTAAAAAGAAAATAGAAAATAGGAAGAAATTTCACACAAAATGTTTTCCTCATATACACCGCTTGCCAAATTTTTTCTAATGTTGAGTTCGGTAGAAAACTAACTTATTGGTTTTGCCTCACTATCAAATACTCCAAGCTTAACTAAACGCAGAAGACTAAACGGCAAGTGACTTTATTGAGTCGCAAGTGACACACACCACATCACTTTGCTATCACTGGACATCTGTGGCTTTTTATAGATACAAAGGTTGGCAGCTTTTCTCCTGGCTCTTCAAGAACTTCGAACTTGCCATATTTGCGCCGCCGCGCCAGCCTATGGGACTTAGTCTTCTTGAGCTCCTCCCAGCAGACAAATTCTCAATGTATCACAAGTGACCAATCTATTATTTGTACGAACAACAACAGACCTCACTAAATTATTTTCGCTGATGTCTATATCCACAATAATACCTAGTGGTCAAGCAAGTTTCGGG
The DNA here is from genome assembly GCA_013407085.1 of Atriophallophorus winterbourni. Taxonomy (NCBI): domain Eukaryota; kingdom Metazoa; phylum Platyhelminthes; class Trematoda; order Plagiorchiida; family Microphallidae; genus Atriophallophorus; species Atriophallophorus winterbourni. The sequence continues at coordinate 101,450 of JACCGJ010001126.1, forward strand.
GCTTCAAAACTGCTCACCAGTACGATATCCCCAACACGGAAAATACGCGTTGTCTTTTCTGTTGCCGTGGTTCATACTCCGACTTCCAACGCTTTCAAAAAACGTTAACCAAGTGCAGCGATTGTTTCCAATTTCTCTTGTAACTGTAAGCAAACCGGTCTTTAGAACGCATTCAGTCAATTGAGCGATTCAACAACAAGTCGTTCGGAAACAGAGAACAAGTGTCAATGTCATCTGAAGAGAAAGGAACAAGCGGTTTGCTGTTCAAAATCTGCTCAATTTTAATCTGGCGGTTTGCAGGGTCTTGTCGGATGGTCTTTGTTGTATGCATGTTGCACTCGAAGCACGAAGAATTGATCTTATTAGTCGTTCCAAAACACCTCATCGATTACTAGAGTATGAAGGGTTAAAACACAATTTAATATTACGGGAAGCTAGCCTACCTGATAAACCGTCACTCTCCAATTCATTCAACCACATTTGCAGCACCTGTTCAGCGCCGATAAAGTTGGATCCTTTATGTGAATAAATAACTTGAGGTTTTCCCCGACGATCAATAAGGCGAAAAAGCGCCATCAAAAAGAAATCCGTATCCATAGAATAGGGTACTTTCATATGGACAGCTCGTGATTGTAAGAAAGTTAATAAACATCCATACCGTTTTTAAAATGATCGGATCAAAGTAGTCCAGACCCATTTCAGAGAACGGGCAAGAGCCTATGGTTACACAAACTGGAGGAAGATCAGCCATCAGTTAAACCGCAGGCCTGGCATCTAACCTTTCACATGTGATGCATTTTTCAAGTGTTCACTTCTCGGAAGACAGTCCACTGAACGGACAAATTTTCCGGCGCTGGCCCTGAATGTCTTTCAAGCAAATGAACGTTAAGACTCAATAGGTTAGTAGAATTATGCTTTTTTGGAATTATCACTGGATGAGTGCTTTCATCTGCAAGATCAGAATGCTGCAGTCTATCATCAATGTTTAAAATACCATGATCAATGAAAGGGTGTAACTTCTTCAATGATGACAAATTAAATTTACAGGGGTCACTTAGCACTTTGTCCCAAAATGCATTACGCTGCGTTAATCAAATAATTTCTGATTCGGAATTTCGGAATTCCTCAAATCCAAGTTTTCCTTCCAATAATCATTTAGTTTGATTAGAAATATAATAGAAAACGGTCATCGAATCGGTCCAAATGTAAACGTTTTTGACAAGTTTACCAAATCAAACATCGGCTAGTCCCCACTCAAAGAGCTTCTGCAACAGGAAATATCCAAGGACTAATCACGCCAATTGGGTCATACAAACCACTGACTACTGACAATAAACTTCGTTTTGTTGTTGGGCGGTTTGCAAGATACAGCTTGAATGCGATTTCGTCCGTGGCTGCATCCAATTTAACACCCAACATTATTTCGACCGGTTGCATATCTTGGCTAATGGCTCATACAGTTGCTGCGCGTTCATCCACAGGCATATCTTCACGCAAAATATGGTCAGAGGAAATTAACTTTGTCAAGCGGAAACCCCCTAATCGTAAAAATGTATACAACTGCCTTATGAAAGATTTAGCTTTGACTACAGTAAGTACTGATATTAAACAATCATCAACATAAACCATTTTTGAAACAATTGCTAATTCGCTCTTCCAATAAATGACCGAACACGTCGACAGTTTTTCGCAGCGCAAACGTAGAGTAAAAGAAAGACGAGGTTGTACTAAATGAATTAACCATCATCGCACTATTTTAATGGGACTAAACATACCATTATCCTCCCACCATAGAGAATTCAAATTAAAATTTGTCGTCATATTTGGTCCATGAAGTAGTGCAGCATTCGACGACACACCATTGTGTTTAGCCGCACAATCCAACACTACACTCAGTTTTCTGGTTTCTTAACATTGAAAAGCGGATGATGGGGCAAAAACAATGCAATATTCACCTTTGCATTATCCAGAACTGGTTTGATATCACTAATCTCAAACAAACAAATATTACATGCAAATCGAGGCTGCAAGTAGCTTAAGCGCTTTTTTGCTATCAAATATTTGTGGTGTGTTTGCTTCTATCAGACTTCCGAGGTAGGGCTACTAGAAAAATGACCGTCAATAATTTTTGATTGCCTTACGAGAAAAACGTTTTCTGTGTCATCACGCGATCGTTCATTTACCAAGCGGATTAATCTGCGAATTCCACATTGCATAAACGGTTGATACATTCATCAATGGACATTTTCTCCAGAGATGAATTGACACATCAGATATCCTTTAAGGTTTAACATATCGATGATTGCAAAATCCACCCCAACAACGTTTGCGTTGCAAATGAACGTCGCCTGCCCCCTAACCACAGTTCCAACGCCCGATGTGTTTCAAGAGCATCAAAACCTATCAGCACAGTAACAGGCTGATCATTAACATCGAAGAAGTCAACGACCTTCAAATATGCAAATAGTTCACACAAGGCCTTTATCGACCGTTTCGAAATACGCGGCAAATGTTCTTATGTGCAAGCCTTCGCAGCATGGATGACTTTACTGCCATCAAACGACTGTATTTAAAAGTGTAAACGGGAACAAGTAAGTTTACGCTGATGACAGCATTTATGAACCCAGTCAGAGTCTGGATCTTGATGGGTATAGAACCTAAGCACAAGTTGACACTGAATGCCACATGGTTGCAACTGATATTTGTCGGGGGTTCCATTGCAGGCCGATCTTAATGCAGATGCGTGGGGTGTCGTCTACCGAAATTTTTGTCGTGCACCACGGCTTGTAGTTACATGACGCAGCGCACTGATACTGACGCAAACAGGCAAAGCAAACAGAATTCCGCCTAGCCATTTCCCAGAGCAACTTGACATCAGCTTCAATAAATTTCGGACAATTGTTTAACTCATGGGAGTTTTGCGATCACAACATATCGTACTAGGCTACATCTCTAGTGGCGAGATAAGCTTTTCATTTGTCAGTGGTTTGAAAGCCACTACTTGCAGTTGGATATGCACGAGTCAATTGATTAGATGAATTTAGGTGGGGTGTTTTTTTAACCGTTGCCTACATCTGCTACTCGAGACACGGGTAGGCCTTTACACAAATCGTGTCAAGTGATTAAAAGTGACGATATGACCACCCATGTTGAGTTGATCCACTGCATCAGCTCACTGATGCTGTAATGCGGTAGGTAAGCAGTTAAAAACGCCTTCCAATGTGGCTATATAATTTAAATTTGTTTCGCAACACATTTTCTTAAATGCAGTCTAACAATTATCCATCTTCAGGTCGAGGTTAACAGATGATCGGATGTGTCTCTGACTTCCGCTGTTCCACTCAACATATCGAGTAATAAAGGGCGTCCAAAACATGAGGCAGATCATGCATTTACTTTAGATCGCTGCATGCTCTCTTATAACCTTCCCCAGCCGGCAAAAATGCGCAAACATTAGGAGCATTTCAAGCATTACCTCGGGAATGATATAAGATGTACAACAAACGCGGGCCAGATTCACGATTTTTTTATTTCACGTAGCATTTAAACTGCCTGATAAACTTTAAATAATCCATAGGATTACTATCATATGAAGTTTTCTTAATCCTTTGCAATGAAGCGGCATCGCTAATGAATCTCTGTGGAGCCTTGACAATTCCGGCTCGATCTGCCAATCAACGGTAGGCACGAAAGAAACATTAACCATTAGATCGTCGTTGATGCTACATTTTCTCAAGCGAGCTATCGTTACTTTGAATATTACTGAATATCGCTTTAATTCAACTTCACGCATAGACGGCTCGCGTTTAGGGTCTAACGTGGGATTATTTAAAAACGATGTACAAATGCTACGTAAGGCGGAAACAACAGTGTCATTATCATAATTGTAAACTTGCCTCTTCTTTTAGTTCAAAATTTTTGATTTTATAGGCATTGTCAATTAATATAAAATAGCACAATGTTGGCGGACTGGCGATCCAAATGACTGTATCCAATTTAGTACTTCAAATTTCAATACCACTTCAAATGGAACAAAAGTGAGTTGGGTAGTGAACTTTCATCTATTCAATTGAATACGGACAATTTAGATCGTCAATCGCGACTGACGGTATAAGGGTGTTTATTAATGACACCAGGTGCATCTGAGGAGAAGGTTCAACAAATTAGAGAACTTCTCATCAATTTGCTAAGAACAGAGCCCTGAGCATATTTATTAGGTGATTTCAACGCACCGGTTATTGATTGTGGAACCCAGACTACCTCGGATAAAATTTGCCAGGTCTGTCTCGATTGGCAACACACCAGTACGCTCCATTAGCACGTGAGTATGACAACTAGGTACAGAGATGGACACTCACTACCCACACTTGACGTATTTTGTCAAATGGTCCTGAAGACGTACAAAAACTCTTATGACTCCGTTATTGGAAAAAAGAGACAATGTCACAATACTATTCTAGATAATTCTCTGTTTCATAAGCCATCACTTAAATTCCAGCGTAGTACACATCGGGTTTACTCGAATTTTGTATGGTTGGTCTCTTCAGCAAGTGACTGGTTCTCTGAAGCTAACGACATTGAAATCAAATGGTCGGATATCAAGCAGAATTTCGTATTTCTTCGGGACCAATACTGTATTTTCGAACTGTACACCTAAAGAATTAGCCACATTGATGGACACTTAAATTGCGAAACAAAAATATTATGCGAGACAGAGACTGGCGGAGATAATGAGCCCCATCGACCTAAGCATTTGGTCATACCATAAGACCTAAAGGATAAACACTCTAAATCTATAACGTCACTCAAACGAAGATTCAAAATTTACATGACAAACTCTGTTAAGAACAGTTCTATGAAGTATTCTAGTTACGTTTAGTCTGAGTGTAAGGCAGGACAGCACACTGGTACCCTAATAATAGACAACGTCAAGAAAGAATGATATCACACCGACAAGGCAGTAGCTTTGTTCAATTATTTTCAAAGTGTACATAAGAGGAATTGCAGTGATGTGATTTGCTCAGACTTAATTGTTGGTAATGAAATATGTTTCTCTAAACAATCTAGTTTTGTGCCTGCAAGATGTCATTCGGGTTTGACAGAATCTAGATGGAAATAAATTTACTGGAACTCAAGAGGTGCATCTGAAATTTGTAAAGCAAATAGCAAGGGTACTAGCCCAGAATCTTTGTAGGTTATAATACGAATCGTTGTGAAATGGCAACTTACCAGATGACTGGAAGAAATCCAATGTCGTAACTATTCCAAAAGTAGATTCAACAAACAGTATTATAATTTTCCGACCCGTAAGGTTGACTAGCGATTTATGCAAAGCTTTATGCGACTTATGAGAAATATTAGGTAACACTTCTTTAGTTTGAGATTTGTGAGCTCGTACGACTTCAATTAAAATACCAGGTTCAAACATGGGGGGCCCCACTTGAACAACATATAGAGTGTTTTGAAAGGGTACATTGCGTTGTCCAGTGTCAAACAGTTGAAAGCTACAGTGCAATACTAAAGGACATTGATCTGTTTGAAGTAGAATACCATTCCGAAACGCTAAAATCTCACCGGAAGCACAGGACCGGTTTCGAGGTTTTTGTCCCTCATCAGCATTGCGTATCCGCTGGACTCTTCGCGTTTCGGACTAGTATTTGTGTAGACGGATGTTGCAATGCGAACGGAAGTTCTCGTCTACTCGCTACTTTATAAGTAGCTGAAGGGACTAAACTAAGCCCCAACTGATCGAACGGCGTATTGCCGCTAGGGTTATTACAACCCCAGGATAGTCAGAGTAGAATACCATTCCGAAACGCTAAAATCTCACCGGAAGCACAGGACCGGTTTCGAGGTTTTTGCCTCTCATCAGCTATGCGTATCCGCTGGACTCTCCGCGTTTCGAACTAGTATTTGTGTAGACGGATGGCGCAATGTGATCTGAGTTTCTCGTCTACTCGCTACTTTTATAAGTAGCTGAAGGGACTAAACTAAGCCCCAACTGATCCAACGGCGTATTGCCGCGAGGGTTATTACAACCCCAGGATAGTTCAAAGTAGAATACCATTCAGAAACGCTAAAATCTCACCGGAAGCACAGGACCGGTTTCGAGGTTTTTGTCTCTCATCAGCATTGCGTATCCGCTGGACTCTTCGCGTTTTGGACTAGTATTTGTGTAGACGGATGGTGCAATGCGAACGGAAGTTCTCTTCTACTCGCTACTTTATAAGTAGCTGAATGGACTAAACTAAGCCCCAACTGATCGAACGGCGTATTGCCGCTAGGGTTATTACAACCCCAGGATAGTTCGAAGTAGAATACCATTCCGAAACGCTAAAATCTCACTGGAAGCTAAGGACCGGTTCGAGGTTTTTGTAATAACCCTCGCGGCAATAGGCCGTTCGATCAGTTGGGGCTTAGTTTAGTCCCTTCAGCTACTTATAAAGTAGCGAGTAGACGAGAACTTCCGTTCACATTGATTTTTTCTCGCTAAAGAGGTGTTTGAAATTCTAAAGGGTCACAGGGTAAATATTATTACTGCGTTATTGAAGCTTGCTCTCAAAAGAGCTGCAAGGTGTTATTCAATTAAACATTTTATGGATTGATCCAGGTTGCTGGTACGTGAGCACTTTCTTATCAACCATGTGCTTAACCAATGATATAATCTCCTAGATGGTGTTATGAATCCTATTAAAGTGTTACGTTTTGAGAGGAAATTAAATGATAGCTGGCATACCACATTTCAAAATATTGTAAATAAACAAAACAACTAAAAACATATATGCTTGTATTGTTCGTGCGTTTTATGCATGGATTCTTGAATCAATGACCACGCAACATGCTGGTAAAGAGATACATTAATTTACTACACAGATATCCGGAAACAACAGCATGTGAACCATATTACCTGTATATCCAAGATCGGTATGCCGGGTGCTAAACCGCATAACTTCTAATGAAATCTGGACGCGTGCATTGCTCGTTGCTTAACTATGCTCTGCATGGTTTCCTTTAAGGGAATTCCTGCCTCACAAATCTCTTGTGTTTTCTAAATGAGGCAAAATGAAGGCCAACAACTTAAAGTTTTTTACTTACAATTTGTAAGGCCATTGATTCGGTAAACCACCGATTGCTTGCAACAAAAATTAGTTATATAGGTTTTAGATTGTCTTCTGAGGAAGTGGATAATAGACTACTTAATAAGTCGATACTTTCGCGTCAGCATATGCATTATGTATTCATCGAAATTAAAAGTTTTTCGCGGAGTCCCACCGGGTTCGATACTCGGACCGCTACTTTTCCTCATTTTCATTGATGACTTGGCAAGCGCTGGTTATGTGCGCCGCTATATTTTTGCGTATTTTAAGTTTATCGGATCACGTAATGTACAGGATCTCCTTGTGGATATCGAAAAGTATATCAAGCGGTCTGCTACATTGGATATACCAAGTAACTTCACTAAAAGCTATCTCTTGTCTTAAGTAAGAAGCTGTAGGATGTTCGACCAAATAGTATAATTGAGATAAACATGGAGCCGAACATTAGTGAATTAGGCATTGAGGTTTTAGGGAAGATCAAATTGGATGATCAATGTGCAGCTGCTGCACAAAAAGCTAGGAGTGAGCTATTTCGCATTTGATAAATTTTATCCTGCATGTTCCCGTAGGTTCTTATACCATTATGCCAAGCAGTCGTGTGTCCACATCTCGAGTAATGCGTTCAAGCATGGTCTCCTTATTGTCAAAGCTTAAAATTGTTCAGCGCCTAGCTACTAATATAACTGAAGGACTATCAGGTAGGTTGTATAAGGAACGATTGCTGAGTCTAGATCTCATCTTACTGAAGAAAATATGGCTAAGTGGGGACCTGATTGAAACCTTCAAAGTCATGAAAGGTTTTAGTACTGTTCATCCAAGTGAAATATATGCTCTGGCGTTTAGTGTGGGTACTCGAAGCCACCAAATAAAACTGGCCAAGAGACGTGTCAGTTCTAATGTTCTACTTAAGTGAATTGGTAGTAAATTATTGGAATCGTCATCCCAAAGAAGTTGTTTGTTCCACTTCGATATGGGGTTTCAAGAATGGGAGTCGACTCTCTGTGGCCTTCTTTTTTTCCTGTTTTTATCCGTAATTGAATAGTTGATATGATCTTCGTGTTGTCTTTGGAGCGCACTAACATCTCTCCTTAACTATTGCTGAGGGGAGTTTTACTGTTGCATTTCAGATTACTCTCATACCAGAAAAATTTGTGAAGATATTGTTTGAAATTTTAAACGCTCTTCGGTCTCATAACACTGAAAAAAGAGGACGGTCGATTGGCTCGTTAGCCAATTACAGTCCTGTGCAAAGGAACTGAACTATCAGTCCGTTTTAAAATGGATGAATCTGAGTATCACTTTGCTCAGTAGATTTAAATGTCTGAAAACCAATAGTACCACAGAAATTTTTAAATGTGAAGCTAGTAAAGATACATAACCGCAGATGTCTCGTTTCTGAATCTCTAAAATTGCGACATATTGGTTGTCTCTGTTGTCCTTCTTTTCCATGAATCAATCCTGGTAGTCGCTGGTGTTTTCAAGCACATCTCCGAGAGAATCTGGACACTCGTTTCGACTTGATGGTATATTGCCTTGTTACACTAATAATATTGCCATTGTTACACACTCCGCTGGTATCTACTAAACCAGTGTAACCCTGCACAGATTTTACACAAATTCTTGTACGCGATTTAACTTGGTCAACTGTAATCTCGCGATTTTATAAACATAACGTTCGCTTCAGTTTACACTAACAGATTTTCATGTTGCTGAGTCGTAGTCCGTATTACTTAGAATACTTAATTCTCATTTTAGAAAGCAAGCTGAGTTGCATCTCACATTGATTACATTTCAATGCGTTCTTAGCAACAGGTGAATAAACTAATTGATTTCATGTATAAAAATCGGAAATTTTACACTTCAAGCAACATTAAAATTTTTAAAAAAACCCTTTTTTGAACCGAGGCATAAAGCATCATGGGGATTTAATCACAATATTGTATAGTCATTGTAGTAAAAATGCTTTTAAAGCCCAGTTCTGTAGTCCATCAAAAATAAGTTTGCATACATAAAACACAACACAAATGAAATAAACTCGTTGAAAGACCAAAAGAGCAAATGCCAATAAAATATCCCTTGAAGTCCAACGACAGGAAGATAATCCAGACAGGATAATACAAGACATGGAAACCACTGTGCAGAGTACGCTAAACTATTGAAGGTACGTTAATCACTTTACCCTCACGAGTGACGCAACTAAATTTCGCAACCATGGAACAAGACAATGTCCGAGGTTTCGAAATTGTTTTAACCGCCAAAAAGTGTCTTTTACAAACATTAATTCGAATGAAGCATACAAGGACAAAAACGAATAATCATACAAATCCAAAACGTTCATGTACAAAATACAAAGATAGAAAGTGAAAGTAGTTCATCACAATACTCCCTAACCAGAGTGTTAGTTAGGCTTGATGAATGAATAACATAAGCTCAAAATTTTCAATAGGTCACATGGTCAGTAAGAAGTTTGACCATTGCACATGTTTAACGGTTCGAGTTTCAACAGGCTGGAAGTTACTGGAGGATTGATATGAACAATGAGGTAGTTAGACACACGAGGATAACACGGCGGTTGTAATTGAGGGGTAATAACGCTTGATGGGGTTGGCGACGAAAGCTGATTTTTAACGATCAATAGAAACCGTGTCATGTCGACCATTCATAAACTAAACGAATTACTTGGGTTTACGCTCAATAATTCCATGTGGTCCGTGATAGGATGGTTGAAATGGTTTACAACCATGATCACGTCGCACTAAAACAAAATCACACGTATCGAGATGATGTGATTTCTGTTGGTGTATATTGCGATGTCGACAACGCGTACAATCCAAATTAAAAATAAATAATAGCAAGCGGTTAATGTAATCTGACATAGAAGACAATTACTGGCAAGTCGCAACGAGTTCAACGTGAAGAAATAAGGTAGTTCCAAAATCTAACTCAGTGGCTGAGCAGTAAAACCAATTCCAAGAAGAACAAGTGGTATATTCTGAGTCCATCTATCAGGATTGGGTTGACAAGCTAAAGAAGCTTCGAGCTGCCGATGATCCATTCCAGTTGGAGTAGTAGGCGGTGGTTCGGATGTGGTGACAGAGAAGGTGTCAAGTAAAATTTCGGAACACTGTTGATTGAGACTAAGCGCCACGGTCGGTTGTGATGATAGATGGAGTGCCAAAATTGGCAATTCAGTGTTCGACGAAGGCGCGTGCTACAGTCTCTGGACATGCGTATTTGATTGTAACAGCAATCAGCAATCGATAAAGGCGATCGATCGCTATTAGGATGAATGAATATCCGTTTGATGATGGATTAGAACTGACGAAATCAAGATGCACATGAAAGAATCTACTGTTTGAATGCCTGAAAGGAATGTAAGGTGTGATAACATGTCGAGATATTTTGTTCTTTTCACATGGGATGCAAGGCCATACCCAGGTTCGTATATCTTTATTCATGGACCTCCAAACGAAACGATTTGCGATTAGCTTCCTGGTAGCGCGCTTTCCAGGATGAGACATGAAATGTAATTAATCGAAAATGGCACATCATAGAGAAGAATAAACAACTGGTCTAGGTTTTCGTGTCGAAATATCACACGTCAACAATGCATCGGCGTTGGGTCACTCGATTTTGCTGCAGATTGAAGAATCGACACAGCGAGTTCGGCTGTGTTAAACTCACATTGATGGTAAGACAAAAGGGTGAGATCGAATTGTGTGCCTGTAGACAAAATAGAAATGTCAGGGCTTGACGAAGCATCGGCAAACAAGTTCGCCTCGACTTTGACGTATCGATTGTCAGTAGATAATTGTGAAATGCAATCCGAGTAACAAGTCTCGCATGGCGAATGCCGATGGAGTTTAGAATGTAGAGCAAAAGTTAGTAGTTTGTTTTCCGTAAAAATGATAATGTCACGACATTCCAATAGGTGACGGAAATGCCGTATGGTTAAATATCTCGCAAGTAATTATCTTGATCCCGAAATTTATGAAACTCTCCAAAACATTGCAAATCAGTCTGCCATGCTCCTCTGGAGAGTTGCTGGCAATTACGACGTCGTCGTTGTATTCGTTGGCGAATGACAAGCCTCGCAGGACATCGTCAATGAAATTTTGGAAAGTATGTGCAGCATTTCTCATACCAAAGGGCATTCGAGTGAATTCGTATAAGCCGAATTTAGTTCTGACTGCAGTTTGAGATAGGTCTTTCTCGGCTACCTGGATGTGGTAATAAGCACGAACAAAATCAAGATTAGTAATAATAGTTGTGACGGAAGAAATAAAGAAAAAATCGTGAATATGTGGTACAGGGTATCTGTTAGGACTGTTTGGTTGTTAGGAGCGCGGTAGTCACCACATGGCCTCCGGCTATCTGATGTCTTCTTTGAACCACATGTAGTGGTGACGACCAGGAGTTGGAGGAAGGGAGAATCATTTCAAGCTCTAGCATATGCTCGAACTCGGCTTTTGAGCCCGTCTAAAAGAGACGGGTTGTCCGCTTGTAACGATGTGGTGTTACACAGAGTGGGTAAATTTGTCTGTTGGTCGTGGGGATTGCATGCTGGATGGGTGAAAAATCTTTCGTGATTTGGTCGTTATTATCAGCTTCAATCATCTTATCGGCGTCTCGCATAATCTAATATAGTAGTACGTAGGTATTTCAACCAGCTAGAACTTCGCGTGTGTCAGATGTGATGTTTTGTAGCCACAACTTTTTCAAAATACCCTCATCCAACTATCTGCCACCAAGTATCTCTTTCATATGGCGAAGAAATTGAGGTTTTTTATCTCCAAGATCCACCTACGAGAGCAGGGTATCATTGCTCTGAAATACCAACCCAATCTATCAACTTCCAATTTTCGTATGGATTGTCCTCCAATATTGCATGAAGTAGGCCACTGACCTTTTTGTCTACATCGAGCGGGAGTAAGCGCACCACTTGAGAATGCTTAATAGCTTGATCAGTGATGTTATATATACGAAAAGTGAAAGTATTTCACTACGGTTTTATTGGGTTGCTCTATCAATTTCCAAATTGACCCCAGTTTTCCACGATTGGCGCGTGAAATGAATGGCCATGTGTATTTAACCTACTAAAACTATTTTAAGGTTTACAACAGATCTCATTCAAGACACTTCAGCGGTAGTGAGAAGAAGCTGAAAACAAATTAGTGTTTGTTGTACGCTTTACCATTTTGTTCCCCTCTCAACTCCGTAGCCGCAGTCGAAGGTCTTGGGTGAAATATGATACTGCGCTGTCAGATTGGCTGTATATAGGCTAGCACTCGTAGTTGTCCTGGTCTGTGCGTCAAACTACAAACGTGATGATATCAGTGATACTACATTGTGTTCGTGTTTGGGCTCACTAATGGCGGCAATGTATCCAGTGCCGTGTTGTCTTTAGATGACATGTCGCACAATTACAAATCCGCGACGGTGATAAACGACGAGCACAAACCAACGTTTCCTTTACAAGCGTGGCCTTACACTCTTTTTGCAACCTCTTCTTGCCGTATCGGATTTTCAAATCTGACTGAATTTTAACTTTGTTTATTTAATCGGAGCTACGGCAGCAATACAAAAGCATTCCCAATTTATCACAGTGGTCGGGACCACCTGGTCACTAGTTGGAATCAGCCTATTGGCTGTCTTTGTAAATTAGACTGCCCTGCACACATTTCTCTGCATGTCTATCATCTTGTGCTCCACCGTACTTAGACATTATTGATGGTTTCTGTCTAATCGGGTTATCATCATCGTCATGGAGCACATTTCTTGAGTCAGACAAATTGCCAAGCAACATGAAACAGGATAAACAGATAAACAAGTATTGTGTTGCTCACTTCCCTATCCCTTACACACCACTACCGGTTTCAGGCTGTTTTGCCATCGTCAGGTGGAGACAGTAAGATCAGGTTCAGATAAACAAGTATATAAAAAGAAATCGGCTATAAAGCAACAGCAGCAAAAACAGCTTTTTATTTTCACTACGTGCAATTTTGCGTGTTTTTAATAAAATAAAATATGGTTCAGTGATATAGGGTAAAACATTATGATGCTCATAAACTACATCGCTGCCACTGACTTCAGTTTGCGGTCATATCATGTAAGGTATCCAACCAACTACTGAGTGGATTTTTGGACCCCACCCAGTCAAACAAATATGCCCTACTGAACTTAGTGCTACGGTGGGTTTCTCCATCTCAGCCCACCATCTCAACGGGTTATTAATTGAAACGAAACCGCTTGTGTATTTTCTAAGATATGACAGTGTTATAGCATAAAATTATGATAAACAATACATTACATAGATTCCCGTGACTATTGATTTCAACTTTCAAGGTTTTCAACAAACCGTTTTGCATCGTATATATGGTATGAAAGCACAAGCCTGATCCAGGCAAAGTGCAGCACAGTTAGAGACTACACGTGGGATAAAATACTATCAGGTTGCCCTGGCCTAGACAAATATGAGGGGGAAATTTGTTTTTTTCTACCAGATGCTGTGAATAAGATGCGGCATGGTATGGTATGTTATGATGGTATGAAAGCACAAGCCTGATCCAAGCAAAGTGCCGCACAGTCATAGACTGCACGTGGGCTACGATACTGTCAGGTTGCCCAGGCCTAGACAGATATGGTAGACTCCAGCGTGTTTCAGCATGCAGATCACTACCGTTGGCCAATCAATTTAGCACGATGTTACCCGTACATCACAAAAATGCTGCACGATTGCACATCCGTGCAGAGGCATGGTAACCGTGAAGAAGGTATTCTTACAGCGTGTCGCACCCGAACTAGCATCCGCTTTTCTCTCAATCCATCTGTTCGTGAACCTGACGCACGTAAGCATCAATCTATATTAACAACATGCTACCGCCATCGAATCAGAAAACCAGTAGACATCTTCCCCTCGGATTGCTCAGGTTTTAAAACCGCAGAGAAGCGTAGCAAGCACGGCTGCGCGGTACATGACTTTTTACATGAAACGAACCATAGCGTCTTTGCTAAAAATTGCCAGAGTGAAAAAAATGTTACTTGCTTTGCGCAGTCGTTATGAGATCTCGTCCTTATTCGGACCGCCGACATTAATAAAACTTCCGAAATAAACGAAAATCTCGGCTTGTTTCAGATTGACATCACTGATACTGAGATTTGGATGAGAGCCGCTCCAGTCGTGGGTAAGTGTTTTACACTTTTAGATGCTAAGTGCATGCCGTACCTATAGGCTTCAAATTTAAGCGGCCCCGAGCTTGTTGAATTTGAGTCATAACACAGCGTGATATCATCCATATATTTGCACGGATGTGCAATCGTACAGTATTTCTGTGCTGCGCGGCATACACCGTGCTAAATTTATTGACCACGGGTAGTGAGCTGCATGCTGAAACACGCGGGAGTCACACTACCATATGTATTCTCTATTTCTCATATCTGTCTAGGCGTGTGCAACCTGACAGTAACATCGCCCACGTGCAGTCTCTGCCTGTGCGGCTCTTTGCCTGGATCAGGCTTGTATGTATGTATGTATGAAAGCACAAGCCTGAACCAGGTAAAGTGCCGTACAGTCAGAGACTGCACGTGGGCTGAGATACTGTCAGGTTGCCCAGACCTAGACAGATATGAGAAAGAAAATAGAAATGGTAGTGAGACTCCAGCCTGTTTCAGCATGCAGCTCACCACCGATCAGGCTTGTGCTTTCATACCATGCCATCCATATATTGCATATCGGCAAGAAGTTCAACTCAGATCAGCCAAAGTTTTCTTCAAGACATCGTTGATCGCAAAATCGTCGTACTACTACTGGAGACAGGTAATCAATAGTCAATAGTTTTATTGTGGTAATAAAAACTGATAGCTTGTAAGAAACCACTGGGTGGTGTGTACAAGGGTCGCACAAAGCGTGCTAAAAAGCATACATGATGAGAGAAAAACGGAGGCAAATAGGCCTTATAGCGGGCCATGTTCGCGTATAGCATACACCTTGATTGGACATTTGTGGCTTTTTTATAGGGAGAAGTGTCAGCCCAAGCCACATTCCCACCACGTCCTCCAGTGCATGACGGACTTGCGGCCGGTTGCTTTGGCGTGAGCAACGTTGATGCTTGTAAGCTGGGGAGAAAAGACTGGAAAAAGTGTTAGTCGTTTATGGCTCTGTGAGTGGTATGTAGTATAATGGGGTAGATCGGAATGGCGAAAGATAAGCAAAAGTCACGTGAAAGTTGATTGCCATAGGTGCTTGTCTAGGCGTTGCTTAAACGAAGACAGTGACTCAGCACATACCACCTCCGGTGGGAGAGCGTTCCAGACACGGCATATGCAAATGGGTAGGAAATACCTTCGACTGTTCATGAAACATTAAAGAATATGCAGATAGACTCATGAGTTATTCTCACGTTTACACAACTTCGCCATTTATTATAGACTAATTTTGTCCAAATAGCTTCATTGAATACAGTTAAACTCCGTTATGTTAGCAAACCACCAACGTTAAGTATTATTTCTGCATGATACCTCGTTTAAACAATTTAATTACGGTTAGAACCTCTCAGACAGCAAACCGCCTACTTTGCACAGTACTGCCGTGGAGTCAATTAAGGCACAAAGAAGAATTCTCCGGACGATTTTTCTTCTGAGTAATAATTCATGTTTATTTTTTACATTTGTTACATCTTCTTTGATATATCGAATTCTCCTTGCAGTATTCTCATATGATACCGTCATGTCCACTTACGGTAGTCGAGTTGAAACATTTTACCCAATTTTCAAAAGGTAGTTTAAGAATTAAGTTATCCTAATATGGCAGAGTACAGAAACTGATCGAGAAAGGGGCTCTTTCTTATGAAGAACGCCCTGTTTGGTTTGATGTTTACAAGCATTTTCCTCCCAAAGTTGAACCAAACTACCATAGACCTGTTCCGGTCGATGAAGTTCGCGAAATTTTATACCAAGAAGATATTGATAGGGCGTACGTACATACAAGCGCTTTTTGAATTTTCAGTGAACTTTTCAAGAGATATCCGAGACTCGGCCTGTTAAACGTTTTCAAATCTGTGGACGATCGTTCACGCATTAAGCTGTAAGTCTCTTTTCCAGCATTATCTCAAGAATTATGAATACGATTTCAGAAATTCGGAAGAATAATCCAGACATAACGTCAGCCGAACTATTTCAGACCGTTGAAGACAAATTACGTGACGATAGCATTTTTAATAAATAAAATACTGCTAAACTTAATTTGTTTTGCTATTTTTGTTTGTTTGTGTTTCGGGTGTCTATTTGGTAACATTTAGCTTCACGGTTTTTTCTGGTTGTACCCAGAGGGATGGTCTTTATTGACCTAAATGGAATTCATATTTAATTCATTTTACTTAATCCAAAAATCCCTTGTAGTACGAAATTTATGTTTCGATTTTCACTGGAAGTTTGCATGCTTGACAGCATATTTGTTCCTGGTTGTTTAAGGCTGTAAGCTAGACGTTCCAGCGAAACTCATTGAGTTTGCTTGAATAAAAGAACAAATTTAACACGTTCTGTTCATTTCTACCTATCCACGATGCGTTGTGCTATTATTGCGCAATATTTATGAAAATGTTTGACCAACCACCCTTGTTAAAGACGCAATCAAAAGAAGCGTATACATTTTTTGTGTTTTTACTGCTTTTTACTTACCACTTTGCTACGGCCAAAGCACCTAGTGCGTATCCCTGGTTTTGATTGCACATAGTGATACAGATGGTATGGTTGCATTCACTGGATGGGTAATCATTTTCTCATAGCTTGGTGGTGAATTAGATTTGAGCGCGTTCCCCAAAAGTGCATCGTGATTGTGATCCAACCCTCGTCACAGCCCTTAGTTTCACCTCGTTATCCATTCTACCTGAACTTGATCTTCTACACATTTTGTGGCTTTTAAGGTTCACCTATTTAAAATCTCATCGTGTCATGGTTGTGTGGTATTGATGTACCGTTATGACGTTGTCCACGTTATTCTAAAATCTAAGATCAGCGTCCGAATAATGCACATTTCAGGAACTTTTGTTTTTGGGAACTGCTTCTGGTTATCCGTCGCCTCATCGCGGTGCTTCTGGTATCGTTCTGAGAGACCTGGAACTGGGAGACTATTGGCTGTTCGACTGTGGTGAAGGAACACAGATACAAGCTCAGAAATCAAGCCACGTTCGCATTAAAAGCATTTCCCATATTTTTATTACACATCTACACGGCGACCACATCTATGGACTTCCAGGTCTATTGTGCACGATTGACCAAAAAGAACCCATTGGTTTCTGTGATTCCGGATTTTCGAACTCATCCGCTCAAGCTGCTGTCAACATTTACGGACCGCAAGGTCTACGTAGGTTCATCCGATTAGCATTGGCGTTATCTAGGTGAGTTTCTGCAGAGTGATTGTTTCATATCTCTATGTGTGGAATCGAAACCTGGATCCAGGCAAAGTTCCGCATTCATTTATTGCACATAGACCAAGTTTCTATCGTCTTGCTCAGGCTTTTATAAAAATGAAAACTAGAGTAAGGCATGCTCTCACATGCATCTCATTAACAACGGCGAATCGATTTGTTGCGACCTTTCCTGGGCAGTACTAAAGCGGCACACTATCACGCATCTATGATTTATCAGCGTCGCCACCGTATGTGCGATATGTGATCTGTTTGTTTATAGACTCCATTTTATTGATGTTTGCCAATACATTTTTCATTGCGATTATTCTAAGATATATTTCTCGGTATTTAGCATGTTCGATTCGAATACACCTCACCCTAAAATCTCTGTGTCTAGTCTTCTACGCGTTCTGTAACTTTTACGTGTTATTGTGGTCGATGACGATTTGTTTTCTTACTATTTGCATTTCTGTGTTTTGGCTTTCTTTTGAAAGTGGATCGGTCCTCCTGCGTCCCGATAAGAGCATGCTCTTTAATTCTAATATTTGGCTCTTTGATTCGTTTAAATATTTTTACATGTCTAACTTGGGGCAAATTACTTCTAGAGGATATATCTGTCTGACGTTAATGTTGATAGACAAGACGAACAGCTTCAAATTTCAAGTTTGGCTTACCTCTAAACCTATTTTTCACCGCAAGGTTCTGTTTTTAGTTTTAAACCATCTGCAATTCATACTAGGTCGAATCTCAAATACACCTACGCTGTTCACGAGCTTATTTTACGCGATGAGCATCGCCCATCAGGGTGGAAGGATTGGTGTTCTCTTGTGGCTGATCCTGCTGCTGATCCGCCCCTCCATTTTGAGTTACCTGGCAGAGATATCGTTGCGTCCGATGACGGTAAGTGACATTCGTTGTAATTTTTAATTTCGAGTTGCTTTGCTTTTCGAGTTAATTGCATTTTACCATCTGCCTTTTGTTGCATAATGCTTTCGCAGCACATATAAAGAAAATCATTTGCCATTGTCTTTCGTGAAGGTTTTTGGTACAATGTCACGAGCGCGAATGAGAACTCTACACTCGTCCATGCTGTACCGTTGCGTCACACGATTCCGTCGGTCGGCTGGGTGATCCTTAAACCCACCCGTCCACCTCCTCTGCAGGTCGACAAAGCCCATGCCCTGGGTGTGCCTAGCGGACCTCTAATGGGTGAGCTGAAACGGGTAAGTAACTCATGGACTTGATCATTGGTGGTTTCAATCATAATGTTTTCGTCATAGGATTTTGTGCTTCGCCTTTACAATATAGTCTGTATCTGCCTTTCCCACCAGGGTAATCCGGTATGCGTTAACGGCAGAACGATAAACCCCCAGGATGTCTTGGGACCACCCCTTCGTGGTCATCGAATTGCTATAATGGGTGATTCATACGACTCGACTGCCTTGGTGTCATTGATATCCGGACTTCATAGTCGGGGGCATATTTCCTCAACTTTGTTGGATGTATTGGTTCACGAAGCGACTTTGGAGGATAATATGGCCGCGGAGGCGCGGCAGAAGGGGCACTCAACTCCTGCTCAGGTTACCCAGTTGGCTGCACAATTATCTGTTCGGCTGTTGATATTGACACACTTCAGTCAGCGTTATAGCAAAATGGATGAACATAATGGTTAGTTTTTGACGGGTTCATTTTTTTAACCGCTCCATTGTGATCACCTACGACTAAAATGGCAGTCCAGATGGTTCCCGATGCGAATTGTATAGTAATGCGTTGCTTGCTTTAAAATTGATCTTTTTGCTCGTTTGGGCTCTCCATAAAACCAATTTGGTGGACCTCAAATCACTTCAGCCCTTTATCGAACTATCGAGAGAAAAATAGCATCCTTTTTCAGACCTGTGTTTTTTCACACCCACGAATAGGGTATGTAATCACACAAGTCTGATCCAGCCAAAGTGCCACACAGTCATGGACTGCACGTGGTCTAAGATACTGTTAGGTTGCCCAGGCCTAGACAGACCCAGCCAGCGTAGGCGGCAGTGTCGCAGTGGGGTAGACCATCATTTCCTACTTTGTCCATCCACGATATGTTTAGGATGCTCCTTCAATCGAAAGCATTCTTCCATTACCCTAGATGTAAGAATTCGCAGGTATATATCAAAGCAAACAAGTGCACAGTTCATCAAACTGCACTTGTGTTAAAGTACCGCCATCTTGTATATATAATCATTAAGAAAGTTTTATTGTCGGTAGGATTGTAATGCGTTCTCTGTTGCATATCACTTTCAGGGAAACTCAATTCAGCATGTTGCAAGACTGTGTAGGCTGTTTGTGGTTTTAATTACCGGGCAGTTATTTAACATTAAAGCGGTTTATACCCGGTTTCTATTTCCCCCTCTAATCTGTCTAGGCCTGTGCAGCCGGACAGTATCTTAACCCACGTGCAGTCTCTGACTGTACGGCAAGCCTGGATCAGGCTTGTGCTTTTATACATATACATACATACCCGGTTTCAGGAACCTGGGCAGATGGCCGCAGCTACTTCCTTGACACCTGTTCCTTATAATTCTACGCTGCGACATCATGATGGAAGCACTTAGTAATAAAGGCTGTGGCTTAAATTTGTGACCTGCCGCATGATCGATGCGCGTTTGTTGACCGTTTTGTATAAGCAGACAGAGATCCTGGGTATTGGTATCATTCCTGGTGAATAATACTTTGATGTGGAACGCTTGCCTGGCATGTTGCACTTTCAACAATTTTATTCGGGGCAGAAATCTGCATTAGTGCAAGTAACATTTGCAGCATGTGGTTGAATAAGGGGCGTATGGTTTTCGCCGAACAAGCTGTATGCAGCAATGAAAATCTATCCATTACCTTTTAACGAGGCACCCCAACGATCACTTGAATAAACCGCTCAATCAGACTGTTACCTTCGTCGATTTGACCGACAGCTCATCTCTTTGCAAATGCATATTTTGATTCTGTATGAGATCACAATGCTTGACGGATCCTCACAGTGAAATCACAAGCCTGATTCAGGCAAAGTGCCGCATGTGGGCTACGATACTGTCAGATTGCCCGTGACTCACACTGACTACGGTGAATCATGAATATGATTTGTTTTATTGTTGCTCACTCACCCTTTCACTTACACCACTACTAGTTTCGAGTTGGCATAGGCAGTTAAAAACCCTTACTAGTAACCTTTCCAAAGTATGCGCAGCGCGTCCTCCTGGCTGGTGTCCCTGCGATCAGATATCGCAATGGCTATTTACGCTTCAGGATATGCCCAGAAACCGTGTTCAATGGCGGTCTTGCATTAAGCATATTCTTGGAGTGTTTGCTTAACCTTGTAATTTGTCAAGCGGAGTGACGAGAAAAGCTTGTTATGATGCATGACAGTGAAAGCCACAAGGAAGCTGCCATGCTGAAGTCGCTCTACTCGTTCACGAAACTTGTTTGAATGCATGTTCCATCCGAGGTGTAGGCACCTCTATCCCGTTTGTTTGTTCTTACTCTTCTATAGAATCCGTAGCAATTTAACTCCCACCCTTCCCCATCTTTTAGGATTTTACTTTTTCATGGTTGTATGGCAGTTAAGCATTCGGTACGTGCTACCGGTGTAATGCTGTCTATGATGATGATATTCTTAAGCGGAAACAGTAAGATTCTGTTCAATAATCCTCGATGAAGCTTTCATTTATCGACAATTTTATCCAATACTCTAACATTTTTCATTTGGACTTCGCTCATTCAAGTAAACGGAAAGAAAAATGAAAGAACAAGCGTTCAGTTGATTCTGGAACAGGCAAAGAACAGTTCGTTCACAGGTGACGTTGTCCTGGCGGAAGACTTCGCATTGATTCCAGTCCCGCATGTGCCGAAGGATGAAATCGTTGAACGCTAGTCTGACAGCTGTGAATCGCGTCCATCTATCTTTTGTTTTCGTGAATTTTGTGCCTCAGAATTGAAGGTCGAACATCAATTGTCTTTTTACTTTACTTTTATGCGGCTGACTGCACGTGTAGATTAACCGGTACATTGATGTTTCGAATCACGCTAGCCCACACGCGTTGATCGGAAGTGAGATTGTTTTCAAGTCGAGTTCCCATCTTCGAACGCTGTAAGCGGTATGCAGTTCCAGAGCATATACATCCTCCTTCACAGTTGGTAGCCAGGTCTATTTGAGGTTTGATTTATTGTGAGAATGGATATTACAGCCTGACAGCACCTTACCCCGCAGGTGCCATAATTTGTGATCCCTTGCTTTCGGTCTCATTACACAGACAACCCAAACCTCTTCTGCTCTTTTTGAAGCTTTCTGTGTTTTGGGCTCTTGGAACGTGCTCTAGCGAACTTTAGGTTACAATTTCAACCTGTAATAAATTAGGTTCTATGTAAAGACTTTAGGATGTACTGGTTCAATATTGTTTGTCTAGTTGCGAATAAAGTGAATTCATGGTCAGATTTGTATGCAAATGCAATAATAAGCCGTTTGTTTTATAGTATCCGTGTGGTATGCCGCGCGTTGATGAAGCATTCTTAAGCGTTTTCCGACCATTGAAAGCCTATGCAAAACGCGCATTCGTCTTTAGCCAAGATAACTGTCAATTCCATGCATCAACCACCAAGATGTTGCGGTATTTGTTGCGCGTACCTTGTAGTCTTACTGCACAAAGACGGTTTTTAACTGGCATCCAATGCAACAGTGTGACGTCATCTGTCTCTACACAATTCCGACACCAGCTTGACTGAATACCCTGGCGTCGTAGGTAATTTAGAGGCTAATTACGGTAACACGGCGAACCCTGAGAGAACGAAAGTTCAAATGAAGTCTACCCCCCTTTGCGACATTTGAGAAAGGATCTTGTGAGGAAGTAATTTCCCTTCCTCGCCTAATATACGATTACTGACAATTCGTAAGAGATTAACACCCTTGCACTATTCGTTACGGTTGCCTAAAACAGGTGATCGTCACTAGGTTCTTCGAAACTGCAAATTTGCCCTTGAATATCACTGTTAAAAAGGGTTCGTACAATGAACCACTGTATTTATATATAAAATCAGTGATTCTTAACGCTTATAAATGGCCAAGGTATGGTGTTACCCACATAGTCCGCACACTGGTGTATAATTCTGTTTTTAAACAGCAGTTTGTCGTATATAACATCGGCATTCAGGAATAACTTTGTTTACCCCTACCACTGGTTTAAGGCTCATTGAACCTAATCTTCTCCACTGATGACGGCCGTGGTACGTAAATACGGTGAATGTAGGCAGCACTACATTTTTCATCGAGTCCTTTTTATTTTTGGAGGCTTTTTTCGACCGTGTATCGTCATATTCGAGCCAGGCCTCCTGCCAGTCTAAACCATAAGATGTACAGGTTAACGACCACCCCCTTCGGCTAGATGAAAAGGTGCTTGCAATAAGAAACTGTTGGGAAATGATACAGATGCCAAAAATTAGTATGTACAAAGTCAATCGTTTTTCTTTGCTCCGGTGATCCGAGGTTTGTTGAAAATTTGTTTGAAACCACCGCCGTGTGTTGACTGAAATTTGGCATTCTGTGCATTCGCGTTGGACCAAGGAGAGTCGAATACGGTCGTGTCCTGATCCACCAAGTGGGTATATTTCGTTCGACCAGCGCGACCGAAATTTTTGACCTACAATCGTTCGAAGCAAGCAACGTAAACCACCATTGTTCATCGAGACACCCAAACGAGATAGAAAAACAACACGTAAACATACCTGCATGACCGCTGGCATTTTTGTTTTATCGAAATGATCTTCCAACGTGGGTTGAGCAAAATCTTGCTTGAATACGTTGTCCTCCATGTTGGAGACGAAGAACGCACCGCGGTGGTAATATTTCTGCAGGAACTTATATCGGCCTTTGACCGCTTGGTTGGTAATTTTCTTCGGATTGCGTGCGAATTCTTCACGGCGCTGCTCGTCAGTCATTTGGCGGATGCGCTCGATCTGTAAAAACGTAAAAATGATGATATCACGTTACCCATTAGTGTAGCGAATGAAATGCGCACCCCGACTGAGATAATAAACTTTTCTATCCCGTATCAAAAGGCTGGGTCACGTTGTCCTAATTTACTTATCACGATCTTACGCGGAGGCACTGTGTACAGCGTCATCTCCAAGCTATGAAAGAGCAGCTAATGCTGAACGCAGAACACGCCCTCACACGTGCGACTGCCACCGATGTTCCGAGTACTGTCGATCGATGTGAGCGCTACGTGATACTGTTCCTCCCGAATCGGACTGTGTGGCGCATAAAAACGACATGCGCTTGTGATGTACATCCACGGTGGACATCGACCGAAGCAGAACCATAGAAACTTATCACAAATCTTTAAATGTAAGAATTCACGCACTGGGCTGTCGGATTTATTTTCCGACTATTGCCAATAACTAGTTCACA
>JACCGJ010001127.1:0-15724 GCA_013407085.1 Atriophallophorus winterbourni
ACTGACGTGCGGACGTATTTTTCGTTGCTCTGACAGTTTTGATTATATCTTCGTTGCATCTGCTCGGATTTAGACCATTTAAAGAATTCCGTGTATCACTCGACGATATCTATCGGATTTCATACTCTTCAATCCTGCAAGTTGACTTACAGAAAAGTTACCAGTTGGACGGGAAAACACCAATTTGTTCACACGCACAAAGTTTTTCCCACCACCAACTATCCTACGGATTTTTGTATCACTGGAAAGATCATATTAAGCTACAGGTTTTCATACCTTATTTCGCGTTCTATCTTCTGTGGTTCAAGAGTTATCGCAGATTAATTGTTCAATGCCGAAATCTCGCCAACGAACACATTCAAATCACTCGATCGATAAAGCACCCATTGTCGATCAGCCGGCAAGGCCTATGCAACGCACAAGCACGCGCGAACGTGTCACGAGATCCACTGCACAGACAAAGAAAAAAGTCGATCTAGCCGTGACCGTGAAAAGTATTCATTCGATGGCGACACGGAATCTTTGTGACCTTTGCATCCCGTGTTTAGTTCCGGTAAGCGTGGATACTATTTCAGTTAAATGTACTTTCTGCGGGTTCCATCAACACGCGTCCTGTGATGAGAATTTGACTGATGACTGCGTGAGGCTCGTGAACGATGAGAAACACCCATCGGTTTGTTATGTTTGCACAAGCTGTAGGCAATCCAATGAAGACGTCCGCCACAACAGTAAAGATTTGACTGTAGGTAAAGTGCCCAATGAGATGGAGAGTAGACTCTCACACCTGGAAAACCAGTTTGCCAAAATGACAAACTCAATAGAGCTATTACTCAAACCAACAACAAAGGATCCCAAACATTCAAGTTCATCTGTAGACACCACCGGTGCCCCTAAATATTCTGAAATATCGCTACAGGACACCAAAGAGATCGATACAACCGAGTCAAAAGTAAAGCCGTCCTCCTCAAGTGTTGTGTTTCAGAAACCAGCCTCAAAAAAGGTTTCGCTTAGCATTATCTGTACCAACGTGCCAGAGGCATCTGAGACACTATTTTCGACTCGACAGCAGCATGACTTGACCAAATGGTCGGAACTGTGCACTAGGATGGGTGTAAAAACAATCACTCCGGTTTCACTGACGCGCTTGACTCGTGCTCCCAATGCGCCGCACCAAGATAAACCAAGATTGCTCAAGGTAGTGTTGCAGAGTGAAAAAGAACTAGAAGATGTACTTTTATCTGCATACTTGTTGCAAGACGGTGAACAAAACACGTCACGTATCTTTGTTGACATACCCTGGTCAGAACGGGCAAAATCTACAGTAAACAGGAACACTGGGAAAGTAAACGAGCGCGACAGTCGTAGTCTTATAATCCTGAACGTTCCTGAAGCTGCTGATAGTCAAGATGCAAAGTGTAACTCCAACCACGATATACAACAATGGAAATTTATAAGTGACGCTATCCAACCAAATAAGACGACTGTTATCAATACCTTTAGGATCCCGACATCACCGAAATACGAAGGTAAAGCTCCGCGACCACTCAAACTGACACTGCTGACAGACAGTATGGCTGACGCCGTTCTTAAAAATTGGAAGCAATTTCGATACAAATTGCCCCGAGAGATTAAAATTATTCCCAGACGTCCCAAAACTAATAATATCAAGGCTGATGCCGAAAGTCCAAATACCAAGCCAAAAAACGGAATTCGGCCGACTCTACCGGAGTCGGCGAACAAAATTACCTACCTATCGACTCAGACCGAGCTGTACCAATAAGTTTATCTCATGAACCGTCTTTGCTATCAACATCGGCTGTCAAATTTTTATATACGAATGCCCAATGCTTGACAAACAAACTACACGAATTGACTGAACTAACTACCACACACTCACCAGACGTGATTGCCGTAACTGAGACATGGTTTCATCCAACTTTGACAGACAATGAAGTTGCCATTGAAGGTATGTCCCTACTTCGTCACGATCGCCTGAATCGAGGAGGTGGTGTTGCGATTTACCATATTCCGAGATTGCTCTGCCAAGAGATCACTGATGATGACTTACAACTGCAAGACACATTATGGTGTTCGCTTAATGTAACAGCAGGAGAAAAATGCATAGTGGTGTGATTTACCGTTCGCCCTCAGCCGACGAAGCCTACAATTCAGCATTACTTGCAAATATACGCTTAGCGGCTAACAGATACCGCGGCAGACTTCTTCTGATCGGAGATTTCAATCTGCCGAACTTTAGGGGAAATTCATTTCATCCAGAAAACTCTTTAAATGCTCTATACCAACAGTTGCTTGAAGAAATTCCACTCTACAACCATATTTTCAACAATACCCGATTTTGTGGTACTGATACGCCGTCTATCTTGGACTTGATACTGACAAATGAAGAGCACGTGATTGAAAGTCTCACTTATGAAGCTCCAATAGGACTCAGTGACCATTTAGTTATTACGTTTGATTATATTTGCCAGGCAATCAGAACAAGTGACATCAACAAGGTGATTAGAAAAATTGACTTTTCACAACCTAAATCTTTTATCAAGAACACCACAGACCCTGGTCTTGAGTCCGACAGCGTGCACGATCAGTGGAAGTGGATGATAAACAAACTTAAATCTGCCGTTGAAATGCACTCTCATTTTGTTCCAAAGGTGCAAAAAAATGGATATACGTTCAAGCTGAGTAGTCGAACACGAAAATGGTTAACTTTGCGTAATGCTGCATGGCGGGCTCATCGACAAGATACCACTGTTGAGAGTTGGGAGACATTTCGGTTGCTGAGAAACAAGGTAAACAAACTTGTTGTTGAGGACAAACTGAATTATCAAAACCATTTACTCAACAAAATGGAATCAAACCCCAAAATTCTCTATCAGATCATAAATAACCGGTCTAGTGTGAAACCAGGGGTTGCTGCTTTAAAGACGCGTGATGGAACAACAACCACAGCATCGGAATCTGCCGAAGTTCTAGCCCATTTCTTCTCCACTGTCTTCAGCCCACGGAACACCGTTACCTGCCCCTTAACTCCCGTCACCTCACCTGAAAATGTTTTACAAGAACTAACTATTACCCCGGACAGTGTCCTCCGAACATTGCTAAATCTCAACACGAAAACATCTCCCGGAGCTGACGAAATTACCCCGCAGATCCTCAAAAACTGTGCTTCTACTTTGTGTACGACCCTGACCTACTTGTTTAATCTCTCTTTAACCCAAAGTTTCGTTCCATGTGATTGGAAGAATGGCATCATTACCCCAATCTACAAAGGAGGAAACCGTTCCGAAGTATCTAACTATAGACCAGTAACACTACTACCGGTGATATCTAAAGTAATGGAGCGCCTCGTTGCAAACAGCGTCACAAAACATCTGGAAGACAATTGCTTGCTCGCAGTCGAACAACACGGCTTCAGAACAAGACACTCTTGCCTTTCAAACCTTCTGCTCTCCCTCGATGACTGGACACAAGCTGTAGACAAAGGTATCACCATACACGCGTGTTATCTTGATATGTCCAAAGCATTTGATCGTGTCAACCACAGTCTGTTACTACAAAAAATGGAGCAATGTGGCATCAAGGGTTCATTACTAGCCTGGTTTAAGGATTATCTCCGCGACCGTGTCATTCGAGTAAGGGTTGACGGTGCTTTATCACGACCCATTGCAGTAACGAGTGGGGTGCCGCAGGGATCAGTGCTTGGACCAATTCTTTTCCTGAGCTATGTAAACGACTTACCGAAACTTGTTCGCAGCAAAATCTTGTTATTTGCGGATGACATCAAGCTGTGGACACAAGTACGCACAACTGAAGACTGCAGACAGCTTCAGCTGGACCTTGATGCCTTACAGAACTGGTCAGTTAGAAATGAACTACCTTTCAATTTCAGCAAATGCAAGGTATTGACTGTTGGAAGATATTTTGACTTCTCTTACACCCTTGGTTCCCATATTCTTGAAAGCACTGACAAGGAGAAGGACTTGGGTGTGTGGGTGAGCAGCACATTGAAACCGTCGCATTACGCCACAGCTGTCTATGAAAAGACGTCGCGAGTACTGCTACTACTAAAACGCGTGTTCGGGAGTTTCACTAAGCAAACCGTTCATCGAATAATTAATACGTACTTGAGGCCAACCATGGAGTATGCGGTTCAGGCTTGGTCACCCTGGCTACAGAAGGACATGAGCCTCTTGCAGAGAATATATCATCGGACTACCAAGCTCGTACTCGGTTTGAAGCACAAACAATACGAAGATCGTATTGCAAGTCTCAATCTATTCGACTTTCGCTACCGCCGTCTTAGAGGTGATTTGATACTTATGTTCAATATACTGCATACCCCCAACCATCCTCTAAATCAAATATTCACGCGACTACCACGCAGAACCAGCCGGAGTCACGACTATACAGTACATATTCCTGACTCGAGACTAAACTGTCGAAGGTACTTTTATTCTGTACGTGTATGCTTTACCTGGAAATGCCTACCTTGTAATGTTGCACATTCACCCAACTTGGATATATTCAAATCGAATTTGGACAATTTCATGTTGGCCAATCCAAACATTGAAACAGTATATTCTGCGTCATAAAGCTTTGAACCAATGCATCCAAGTAAACTATACATATTTACCCTATCAAACCGGTTGAAAACAATTTCTGCTCTATGTATTTTCACGTGGTTCCTGAACTAATCAGTAGGAAAACAAACCCCGTTTTACTACCTATGTTATTTGTAATTCGCATATTATTCTGTGGTTTTTGTAAAGCTATGTGCTTTTTGGACCATTAAATTGAATTGAATTGAAATTGAAAAAAATCTGATTCTTGATTAACTTCGAACATGTTTTGTCACCTTGAAACAAATTCCTGACCTTGAACATTCCGAACGAATATCCAGTCGTAAATGTGGAATGCCTCAAGCCATTGAATGTCTGCGTGTCCGAGTAAGTGCCTTGGGATTAAGTGAATGTTCGAGGTGATGATAGTCGTTGTGGAAACTTTTAAATGCCCGAATAAGGTCACTCCGTATTTGTCTTTGGGTAAAATTTGGGTTACGCTTTGACATTCGTTCTTGGAAAGACGACCTTTTGTAACGGGAGACCAACTTAGTCGCACGGTGATAAATCCTGTCAAGCAGTTCAATATCCTTCCTCAGTCATGGTGCTCACGCTTGAATCTAATATTCTATAACAGGACGTAAATGCGTATTAAATAACCGAGGCAAGGTTTCTTTCGTGAAAATCGTGAAAATCCTTTTTAGAAGACTCAAGATACGGCAGGCTTTATTGTACACTGTCCGGCAATGATTTCCGGCTTAAGGTTACTCGACACCCAGATAACGAGATCTATTTCTGCGTTGGTCTAGACGAGATCTTACATGCCAAGATTATACGTGTAGTGCAGAGATTTTCCAAGCCACAGCATTTTACATTTTTCAGTGTTAAATGGTAACTCATTTGACTCGGACCAACGAAATAAGTTGCACAGATCCCGTTGTAATGCCATACAGTCATTAACTGACCTGACACACTTCAAAACGCGTCATTAAAGCATTATTTAATAAAAAAAACCGGAAAGTCTCCTGGGGCCTACGTTAAACCCCCGCTAATATTGAAGCAATGTGCGAATTTGCTATAAAACCACTCACTGGAAAATGGACTGATTCGTACAGATTGGAAACTCCGAAACATTTCTCCTATTTATAAAGGTGGAAATCGCCCCGGTGATTCTAATTACAGACACGTTACTCTGTTACATGTGATTTCCAAATTACTTGAGCGCCTCATTGACGATCTATTGAACTGTAGGAGGTATTTTATTCTGTCCGTGTCTGTTTTACTTGGTTTACCTTCTGCCGTTGCTCACTCCACTAGCTTGCATGACTTTAAAACGAAATTAGACGAATTTGTATTGAATTATTCGTTTCCCGAACACTTATGTACTACTTAATATAATTCCTTATCTTGTTTATACACTTACATTTCAATTAGTACCATCCTATGGTTGTTGTTATGCTAGTTGCTTCTTAGACTATTAAAAACCTTGAATGACCTTGAATTAACACTTTTCCATATTTTAATATAACCAGCAAACAGTATAAAGTTACACGCTATATCGATCACTACGTCATTCATATACACCAATAATAGAAGAGGTCCAAGCAGCGAGCCTTGCGGAACTCCACTCGCGACGTCTATTTTTCTAGATAAGGTGCTGCCAACGCGAACTCGGACCTGTCTATCAGTAAAATAGTCCCTTATCCCATTCAGCAACATTCCCGTTATTCCATAAGCTTCGAGCCTTTTCATTAGAATGTCATGTTTGACTCTATCGAACGCTTTGGAAATATCGATGCATCAAGTATGTACAGCCTCACCTTCGTCTAGTGCCTTGGTCCAATCCTCGAACGTTGTAAGAAGGCTAAATAAACCGTGTTGCTGTGTGGTAAAATATTTTCTATTTTTCTAAATGTTCTCGTATGCGCGTGATCACAAAGCGTACCGTTGATTCAGAGATTACCGGAAGTACCAGACGGATTCCCGTTCGGTGTTGATTTTACCCACTCTGACCAGGGTGAAACACCTTCTTTAGCAGGTCTTTTGAGATGGACGGTTTTGCGGCATTTCTATCACTCCCTTGGGTGTCATCTCAGAACAATTTGACATTTTCTGTGGTTAATTAATGGTCCACGCAAGATCTCGTCTGGACCACCGCAGAAAAAGATCTCGGTATATGGGTTTCGTTTAACCCTAAGCCTGGACACATTGCCAGACGGTGTACAATAAAGCTTGCCGTATCTTGAGTCTTCTTAAAAGAATATTCCGGATTTTTACGCCCGAAACCCTACCCCGAGTAATTAACACGTATGTATGTCCTGTTATGGAATATTCCATCCAAGCCTGGGCACCATGGCTGAGGAAGGATATCGAACTACTCGACAGGATTTATCATCGTGCTACAAAGTTGGTCTCCCGGTACAGAAATTTACCTTTCACAGAGCGAATGTTAAAACTGAACCTACAAGATTTTACCCAACGGCGGATACGTAGTGACCTTATGTTGACCTTCAAAATCCTGCATTCTGTAAACCATCCCATTAAACACTTGCTAAAGCCCAATGACCAATTCAGAATTCGCAGTAGGACTAGAAAATGGTTGACAAAGCGAAATTTGGCATGGGCTATTCACAGGGTCTCCAGAACTGATTCGACATGGGCAAACTTTCGCGAATTGCGGAATCAGGTCACAAATCTCATCCGAGAGGACAAACAAATATCACCAGCTTCAGCTGGCGGTAAGAATGCAGCGAAATCCCAAACTGCTTTATCGAACTGTTAACAACACTACGAAGCTGAAACCCGGTGTTTTTCCGATCATGACAGATAACGGACTAACTGATTCTGTTTTGGAAACCGCTAACGCTCTAGCCAGATTTTATACACGAGTTTTCACCCCCAAAGATAAATTACAACCATCAGATTTGTCAGCAACAATTGTGCCGGAGACGATAAGTGATATATGCATCAGTTCGGAAATAGTGCAGCACCACCTACGCAAGTTGAATATCAACAAGTCCCCGGGAGCTGACGGAATCACACCTGCAATACTAAAGTTATGCGGCAGTCAACTGTGCGAACCACTTTGTGATTTATTTAATCACTCCTTGAGGGAGGGTGTTGTGCCTAATGACTGGAAGAGAGGAATCATAACACCCATCTACAAAGGTGGAACTCGTTCTGACCCAGCAAATTACCGCCCTTTACACTCCTTCCAGTGATCTCAAAAATTATGGAGCGAATTGTGTGCGAACGAATTGTGTGTCATCTCGAAGCCCAAAACTTGTTGTCCAGAGAACAACATGGATTTAGAAAGTCTCGTTCTTGCTTGACTAACCTACTGGAGACACTGGATGACTGGACGCAGGCAGTGGATAATGGTGGTTGCGTGCATGCGTGTTACTTGGACATATCAAAGGCGTTTGATCGCGTGGACCATTCTATACTGCTGCGCAAGTTGCACGATGTTGGTATTAATGGGTGCCTTCTTGTCTGGCTGAGAAGTTACCTTCTTGATCGCAAAGCAACTGTACGTATCGATGGTGTGATGTCTGGGAAAATCGAGGCCACTAGCGGTGTCCACAAGGTTCGGTACTTGGTCCGGTTCTCTTTTTGGTCTACATCAACGACCTTCCGAAACTTGTCACAACCAAAATGGTTCTCTTTGCGGATGATGTTAAAATTTGGATGCGAATCAAGTCAAGCGTGGACTGTTTGCGCTTACAAAGCGATTTGGATCTATTGAACAGCTGGTCGGAGAGAAATAAACTTCCATTCAACTTCCGAAAGTGTAAAATGTTGCAAATAGGCAAAGATTTTCCATTCTCATACAACCTTGGACCAAATCAACTGGAATGGACAACGAAAGAAAAAGACCTCGGCATATGGATTAGTGGAAGTCTGAAGTTTAGCATGCAATGCGAAGCAGTGTACAATCGAGCTAGCCGCATGCTAGGTATGCTTCGGCGGATTTTCGGACATTTTTTTCCGGGAATCATTCCCCATGCTGATAAATACGTATATTAACCCGGTGATGGATTACTCAGTGCAAGCTTGGTCACCGTGGCTACAAAAGGACATCAAGCTGCTCGAGAGGATCTATCACAGAGCAACTAAAATGGTTGGCTGCCTCCGCAACCTACCATATGAGAATCGACTTGAGCAGCTTAATTTGGATACACTGCTTCGCAGAAGGGTTCGATTCGATCTAATACTAACCTACAAATAATGAACTCCAAGGCGCACCCTCTGAGGCATCTATTTCGCCTCCGGTCAAGCCATGCCACACGTACTCACACATTTGCATTTGATATTCCACATTCCCACCGGAACTGCCGTCGGTTCTTTTATTCGGTGCGCGTTTGTTTCTTATGGAACTCCCTACCGTCACATGTTGTCCAATCATCTAGTGAAAGGATTTTCAGGAACAAACTGGATATATTTATGCGTAGTAATTCCACCCTACATCCCGTATATATAACATGATTTTTTTTCCAAACGAATATTTTTTTTACCCATCATACCGACATAATACATGGCATTTTTTGCAACTACAAAACTGTTGATCTTCCTGAAGAATCAATCTTTTTTTGTATATATATTTATTGTCCTTATACGAATATCCTGTGGTGTTGTACAGCTACGAGCTTTTTTATACCATAAATTCTTGAATCTTGAATCTTGAACCTTACTCGAACACGAACACATTCAAAGGCTTTGAGCATTCCGCATTCTCGATTGGATATACATCGTAATTTTTTCTGCGTAAGAATTTGTTTCACTTGGAACTATTTGCCTGAAGAAATCACACGATCAGAATCTGTTGAGGTTTTCGCTTCCAAACTCGATGAGTTTATGACGAACCATGCGGTATGCGAATGTCCCTATTGATTTTTGAGATATTTTATATTTTCATATGTTCCATATACCTTGTCATCCTAAGGTTATTGTTAAGCTTAATGCTTTTTCTACCATACAATTTTCTGAGTTCTGAGATTGAACATATTCTTTCGTTTACTTCAGACGTTTCAGGCTTGATGAGTGGTTGTATTGAATTCATCGTTTGTGCAAAATGTTCTTCCAGTTGCAACAATCTACTCTCTGTTGCATAAGGCACATTTCCCACAGCCGGACGTATACTGTTGCAATAGCTATTTATATTTGAATCTGAGCAGGCATGACAGAACTAGCCAACGGATGGATAGTTATTATCGTTCACAAGCCTTACACACAAAATTAAACTCTCATCACAAGTCGTGTGCACGTGTAAACCCCAAAAAGTACATTTAACCGAAACAATATCACTATTTACCGGATCCATGCCCTTCGAGCCAAGGTCACGCTAGTTCCCTGTCACAGCCGGGTGAACAATCCTCACAGTCACATCTAGATCGATCGATTTCTTTTTCTCTGTATTGGATCTCGTGACGCGGTCACACATGTTAGTAGACTGAAATGGACTGTTAAACTAGCTGCAGTTGGTGTGATTCGTCTCCCAGGTTGGGGTTTAAGAAATGAGAATTCGCAGGTGCTTCTTACTCTTAGCGATACGGCCTAAAATCTTATTCAGTGGAGGCTTTCTAATAAGCATCCTCTACGTTATCAAGTGAGGAAAACTTGGTGTGACGAATACACTTGAATTAGCAACAGGTAAAAACTGTGTTGTTGGTGTCATTTACAGACCACCGTCAGCAGACGAAGCGTACAATGCTAGTTTACTCGAGAAAACTCAGCTGGTTGTTTGCAGATATCAAAACAACGTCCTGACCATATGTGACTTTGATCACCCGGAATTACTAAAAAGCGAGATTCCACTGGTGAATTCTCTTGACCATCTTTTCTATAAAATGTTCAACGAAATACCTTTATGTAACCACAACTCAAGCAGCACTCGCTTCAGAGGCATAAACACACCGTCCATACTCGATCTTGGTCTGACGAGCGAGGAAAATGTCATCGAGGATATCCGCTATGAAGCACCACTTGGAAAGTGTGATCATTAGTCATTGTTTTCGACTATATATCTGAAGCGAATGAGCAAGTGATGTTCGGAAATGGATACGAAAAATCGAAACGGTTGCATTATCAATGGCACTTCAAGTCACCAACTGGGCGATTTCATTTGGGCTTACAATATTTTGAATACCGCAAATCACCCTCTACAATGCTTGTTTAATTTACGGGGCTCGCATAAGATAAGAGCTCACACATTCATTCTAACTGTCTCTCACTCGCGACTCATCTGTAGACGACATTTTTTGCCGTGCGAGTTTGTTTTACCTGGAACAATCTATCCGATTATGTTGTAAACTCCCCAGATCAGCAGATTTTCAAGAGAAGTTTTGAGCCTTTTTTGACCCTAAACCCGTGTATCGAAGAAAACTATACATCTTAACACCATGCATCTACATTTATCATCCAAAACAATTTCTGCCCTTTGGATTTTTACTTGATTCTTGAACTGCTCAGTAAGCAACCTAATCCCATTTTTGCTTGTTATATTATTCGTAGTTCCCATATTATTCTGCGTTTTTTTGTAAAGCTATATGCTTTTTAGACCATTACAATTGATTTAAATTGAATTGAATCGAGAACCGTATAACATTAATGTCCAACAATGCTGGTTATCGATACTTCGAAATCAACCAAAAAATAGAACTCCACTCAAAATATGTTTCAAAACAACTGAAAAAAGGATTCAAATTCGTGATCCGGAGTCGAACACGGAAATTGATAAATGTGAGAAACTGTGCGTGGAGACGCCACGTACTACAGTCAACGCCTTAATGCTGGGAATCTTACCGTTAGTTGAGAAACAAACTTACTAAACTTGTCCAGGAGGATAACGAAGGGTATTAAATCAATCTGATGGATATAATTGAACGAAACCTGAAGCTCCTCTTTCTGATCGTGAACAGAAAGCCCAGGGTAAAGCCAGGCGTTTCCGCTTTACTTACTACAACTGGAACTACATCTACTGCTCTCGAAGCCGCTAACGATCTCGCTCAATTTTACTGTAGTGTCAAAGTAATGTGTTGCTCACATCCCCATCCCTTACACACCACTACAGGTTCCTGGTTGTTTGTCGTCGTCAGGTGGAGACAGTAAGATCAGTGAGCCTTGAAACAGTGGATAAAAGGTAAACAAGGTTATACTTGTATGCCAACTGTGTCTGAAAATCGTGGTCCGTTGTACGAACTCTATTTAACAGTTGGCATACAAGTATATCCTTGTTTACTGTAGTGTTTTATAAACAGTGGGAGCTTATCCCCACTGCCACCCCCGGATGTGACAACCTTTGGAACCATTGGTAACAATGGCAAGCAGCGAAAAATACTGGCTTCCATCGGCAAGGAACCGCGACCAAGCCGCAGTTGCACTTAGCGCTTCTCCACGCTAACATCAACACATAAACATAAGTCCAACAGTATTCCTGAACCTAGACGCACAGACGCTTGCTGAAATCACACAAGTTTTTCACGGTTTCTTTGTAATCCCTAGCCAAGTGAAACAACACTAGATTATAACACATTATATTGGTCGTTCTCCTAGGTGCATTGTCTTCAGATTATCGAGTTCAAACTGCAAGAGTACTGCGACCACTTGGAATCAATGTTGCACACAGACCTACGCGAACACTCCGCAATCAGCTGTGCAAATTGAAAGATGGCTTGAAAGAAGAAGACAAAACAAACGTGGTCTACAAAATCCCATGAGCGGATTGTGAGATGCATTACATGGGACAAACTTGAAGTAGCCTGGGTACCAGACTGAGTGAACACCAATGAGTGGTAAGGAGGCACGATTACAAATCGCTACTATCAATTCACGTTGACCAAGAAGGACATCAATTCAACTGGAATGGAACCAGTCATTACAAAGGGACGCACGCGCCACATACAGGAATACCCCGAAGCGTGGTTCTCCACAACGCGGTCATTGAATCAACACATTCAATTGGACGACATGTATGTGCCAATGAAGAACCGAATATTAAGCCGTGTGACCTTGAGAACAACCAATGACGAGGAAAGAAACAGAATGGTCAGCGTATAAAAATCAGAAAACACAACGATGACGAACACTTTGCAAGAAGCTCAGCTGACGATGTCATCTAGCTTGATGACGAAACGTCCTACTGCTACAATGCCAGCTCAGCGAACACGAGTTCAAACTGCTTGAAGCGAACTGATACTAAGGCAACGGTCACATTCGATCGTTATTGCAAATAGAATCTCCACCGGTCAGAAAAGAGAGGTTTATCTTTAAATCTCGAAAAATGTACTGAACTTGTGCTCATTAATCTGTGGGTTGAACGTCGTGTAACAAGTTGCACGTTGTACTTTATCTAGAATTAAGTCCACAAATACGTCAATTATCGAGCATCATATCCGACAGCCTTCCTTGAAACCTTCATCTTAATACTTAGCTTACTAAAATTGGTAGGCTTTTTATGCTTTTCGTCTACGAACTCTCGGCGTTGAGACTAAGCTAATTTCTCCTCATATTCTTGTACTGTTCACTTGCTATCTTCCCCGCATTACTTTCAGAATACTTTGCGTTGCTAAATCGTTGCATCAGGATCGCATTTGAAAATATTCGAGACCGATCGAGAGTCCATAATCAAGAAAATAAAGTTTGCAGTGAATCCGGGTATAGCAAGTTTTTGGTAACGTTTCGCTTTTGAACACAGAAGCTTCGTCAGACCAAGGGTGTCGGTACGAACAGGGCTCAGGTTTAAATGGCATTCTTGTTGACCAATCCTGAGTTCTCTAAGATAGACAGGCGAGATCAAGACAATTGCATCAGGATCATTTCACGCTCTATTCCGGGGGAAGGTGCCACTGTCGTAGTAGGATGATCATACTCCGTAGACGCGCTTTAGAAAACACTTCAGCATTAGACAATCTGTCCATCTACGATATGTGCGAGATATGACGCATTCACCTTAAATGGTATGGTATGAAAGTACAAGCCTGATCCAGGCAAAATGCCGCACAGTCAATGACTGCACGTGGGCTAAGATACTGCCAGGTTGCCTAGGCCTAGACATCTTAAATGGAAAGCATTCCGCTTCTGTTCGTGTCTGGGATGAATGATCTAGGTTTTACTGACACACAATAAAGCAATGTAAACCAATTTGCAGTTGTCCCAGCATCAAACTTAGAAAACGTTTCTTTAAAAAAGCCATTTCTTGCAACGAGCTGCAACTACGACCAACAATAAATTTCTCTCATTGATGAAATTCTCAACCCGCGTTAATCGACCAATCCCAGACGATGTGACACAAAAGTGAAACATGACAAACGAACGATTTACTAAACATGCGATAGATACAAGTATAGAAGGCGCAAGACAACGCGCACACACACTAATGGAGCGCACCCGAGTAAAAACCAGCTACACAAACAAAGTGAACAAACGAGACCTGGTGCGTTAGAAAGCGGGAGAAGGCACTCAAACTGTTCTATTTATCCTTCGCCAATTTATCAATGAGCTCTTGGTGGCGTTTGATCGCGAGCTGTGGAGAGAAAATGGATGACAATTGAATGGGGATAGCAATGAAAATCAACAGAGAAGGTAATCTGCTTGTATTATTTTTTAGCCAAGTTGGTTGACAATTGTTCGATCGACGCAGCTCATGGTGCGTTGTACACAAGTACCACATCATTGCAAGTTAGGTCAATGCTACCTCATCATCATCACAGACAGCATTACACCGGTAGCGCGTACCGAATGCTTAACTACCAGACAACCATGAAAAAGTAAATTCCTAAAATATGGGGAAGGGTGTGACTTAAATAGCTACGGATTCTATAGAAGAGTAAGCACAAACAAACTGGGATGAGGTGCCTACATCTTGAATGGGACATCAAGTTTCGTGAATGAGTAGAGCAACATCAGCACGGCTGCTTCCTTGCGGCTTTCACTGACATGCATCATAACAAGCTTTTCTCGTCACTCCGTTTGACAACATACAAGGTCAAGCAAACACTCTAAGAATATGCTTAGTGCGAGACCGCCATTGAACACGGTTGCTGAACATATCCTGAAGCGTAACTAGCCATTGCGATATCTGATCGCGGGGACACCAGCCTGGAAGACGCGCTGCGCCGACTTTGGAAAGGTTACTAGTAAGGGTTTTTAACTGTTTATGCCATGTGACGGTTTGGCCACCCCGGGATTTACGCCAATCTGGATGTGGCGTCGCTACCTACCATGCACGGATGTGCAATCGTGCAGCATTTTTGTGCGGTGCGGCTAACATCGTGCTAAATAGATTGGCTAACAGTAGTGAGCTGCATGCTGAAACAGGCTGGAGTCTCACTACCATTTCTATTCCCCCCTCATATCTGTCTAGGCCTGGGCAACCTGACAGTATCTTAGCCCACGTGCAGTCTCTGACTGTGCGGCAATTTGCCCGGACCAGGCCTGTGCTTTCATACATACATACATACATACAGATAAAGACCCACATAAGTTTAACAATGAGCTGATACAGTAAAAGGTCGGAGTATCGATTCAAGAATCGCAGGTTCCTACAATAAACATCAGTGATTAGTAAATAGTACACAGGTAACACTATGCAAGATTGATTTGCCAAAGGTGCTGGGACAAATGCGGAAAAACGCTGGGGTTCCGCTGCCATTTTCTCTACCTCGATAGTTTTTTACATTTGTGAGACTATCTCCTACTGGAGGATAAGTCAGCTTTACGGAAGATTCTTGGAAATTTGTGTACAAAGCGGCGTACCCAGCACCACTCGGCGTTTGTTCGAGTCAGCTTCTCTAGCCTTTGCACAACCAAGAGCGACCTGCAAGGCAGCAAGGAGTTGCCAGACCAGTTAAGCAACCTGACAATATCTCAGCCCACGCGCAATCCTAAGAATTTGAAGCAATTTTCCTGGATCTAGGCTTGTAATTTCACACGCACACACACACACTTC
Organism: Atriophallophorus winterbourni; assembly: GCA_013407085.1. Classification (NCBI taxonomy): domain Eukaryota; kingdom Metazoa; phylum Platyhelminthes; class Trematoda; order Plagiorchiida; family Microphallidae; genus Atriophallophorus; species Atriophallophorus winterbourni. The sequence goes on from JACCGJ010001127.1 coordinate 15,523, forward strand.
AACTCAATCAAGATGTGCAACCCGAAAGCCCCAAACGGAAACAAAATTTGTGAATACTTCCAAATACCAGCTACTCATAAGTAATCACAAAGCGTAAAAACAACATAGGCATGACGCTCACCTTGTGTTTTTCAATTTCATCTTTTCGGTACTCCATCTCTTCTATGAGATGTTTTTTCAAAGCTTCTAACTGCTCACGGTC
>JACCGJ010001127.1:16724-31981 GCA_013407085.1 Atriophallophorus winterbourni
AATGCGTCCAAGATGATGATGATGATGGTACATGCATGTGTATGAAACCACAAGTCTGATCCAGACAAAATGCAGCACAGTCATAGACTAAGATACTGTCAGGCTGCACAGGCTTAGACAGATATTGGAAAGAAATTAGAAATGACGATGGTATGTCCAAACAATATGCAAGCATTTCAATTATGCGTACAATAAAAGCAACGGGGCAAACTTTTTTAATTTCGCAAATGAGCGATGCATAAAATGGTTCGTAAATATGGTTATTTCGTTCAGCTAAAACATTTTCAGACACACCACACAATCCATGAAATCAGGTCATTAAAAACCCGAAAAGGACACATGCTAAGGACACCGGTTCAGCCCATATAATGTGTTAGCACAGTCATCTCACTGAAAAAGTAACCGCTATCGTTTTCATTATCGACAAAGTGTCAATAAGGATGTTGAAATGCCAAATACGTAACATTGTGAAGGAATGGTTTTAAAAACACCATGAGCCAAATTGTAAAGGATAAAACGATTAAAAAATATGTCACAAAAATTACACTGCGGGGAACACGAAAAAGCCAAAAGAGAAGATTCCACGAACGCACGGATGTGCAATGGTGCAGTACTTTGTGCTGTACGATTAACACCCTGCTAAATTGATTGGCCAGAGGCAGAGAGCTCCACGCTGAAACACGCTGGAGTCTCACTACCATTTCCCGTTCTTTTTTCTTCCATATATCTGCCTATGCCTGGGCAACCTGACAGTATCTTAGCCCACGTGCAGTCTCTGACTGTGCGGCACTTTGCCTGCATCAGGCCTGTGCTTTCATATCATACCAGACCACGAACGCATAAGCAGCCAGACACGAAATAGGTTTAAGCGTCTAATATCAATGTGAGAGAAAGAGCAAAAAAGCTCAGATGAATCCTAACGTGAATTCTGCACTTGAAAAGGCGTGAAGTGCCCTAGCGAAGAATGTCAATCTGCAAATTCGAGGTTAAATCCTCATTTGCAAATTGAAATTTAGCTTTCATGTGGGTACTAAGCCAAGCCGTGTGCTTCTATCCTGCTTTTCAAACCTCATATACGACTGATTAATAAAATCTGACTTTAAACAAATTCCAATGTTGCAAAAATACTCCAAACAGTTACCGGTGCAGCTTAGCACCGATTATGGGACTTAGCTTAGTCCCTACATGAAAGCTGAATTTAAATTTGCAAATGAGGATGATTTATCCACGAATTCGCACAAAGTTAGAACGGCGGTTCGACGGTCACGTCACGTATAAGCATACCCCCATGAGCGAGAATAACCGCAAAACCGGTCATGTGCTTCCGTCCAGCTTTTCGAACGTCATATACTTATTTACTTACTTATTAATAGAGTGTCAATCTCTCGGATGATATACAGAACAGCACCAGGGAACATAACGCAAGAGCACGAAACAAATCCCCAAGATCCTTCATGGAAGCCGACTCATCTTCCATGAGGAGATAGTCGCACAAAACTGAAAAACAGCTTTTGATAAGATTTCAGTGTTACATGGCATAGCATGTTTTTTTTCTCGCCACTACGATTGACAAGATTACTGAGCTTTTAAAACATAATCACACATTACTTTGTTCATCCATAGGCGTCTTGAATGCTTGGCCAGGAATCATTATGTGATTCTGTGTTTGAACACCGTGCGACTATCTCCTCCTGGAGGATGAGTCGGCTTCAATGAAGAGTCTTCGAAATTGGTGTACAAAGCGGCGTCCCCAGCACCACTCGGCGTTTGTTCGAGTCAGCTTCTCTAGGCTTTGCACAACCAAGTGCGACCTGCAATGTAGCAGGGAGTTGCCAGAAAGAGGTGGTGTGCACCAACTAACCGTCTACGAGACTGTGCTCCAAATTTTTTCCTCAGGGTTTTCTCCCGAAGCCTTCCCCGCGATCGGGTATCCCGCAAGGTAGCGTAGGTTTAAAATCAGAGTTCTCCTTCCCCTAGATGAAATGCCCTACCAGGATAACGAGCTCCATCTGCCCGAAGCAAACTAGTTTTCAGGCGTCAGTCACTCGCCCTCGCTCCTGTTGGTAGAAGCAGTTCCGCCGGGCTCAGGGAGCCACTCGTGCAGGTCAGTAGCTGGACTTGGTTGTCAGAGGCTATTTGAGACACGCGCCATACGGGAGCATTTTATAGACAGTGGGAGCTTATCCCCCTGCCACCACCGGCTATGAGAACTTTTATCACACGGTTTCCGAGTAGCAGACTCTTTTGAACCCCAAGTTGACATACGAACAACAGCGAGTCCGACAGAAGCAGTGGACAGCCGGCAACAGCTCCGTTGTACAAACACAACTCAACCGAGGCTCATAAACCCAGCGACCGAGCAAAACTATATAATAATAATAACGATTCATGCGTTATTGTGAAACGAAACATCCGTAAAGCAGCTCAAGCAAGTAAAGAAAACAAGAATAAAGCAATCAAACCTTTCCGGCTCCGCGACCAAGTTCATCACCAGGATACATGCGGATCGATCTGACGGAAAAGTAACGGAATTAAATCGATCACAAACGGGAACTAAATCACACAAATGGATCAGGTTGGAAATAGAAGACAACTATCGGTAATTGAAAAACAAGATTGCTAGCGATTGAAATCACGTGTTTTTCGCACGTGGTGGAGAGGTATACAGCAACTCCTTTACACCCAGGTGACAATTTAGGAAACGCGCAACCGTGAAAAAATAATCACTCAGTCGGTTGAGAAAACGCAATACCGACTGCTCTACTCTGGGCGTGTGATCGTCCACATTCAACGCCAAGACATGTCGTTCAGCTCGGCGACACACAGCACGCGCCAAATGCAAATAACACGCTGTGGAATGACCCGAGGGAAGGATAAATTGTCTGAGTGGGGGCAATTCAGAACTCATCGCATCAATCCATTCTTCCAGTAGATGGACAGGCTGTTCTGGGAAAGTCACGTGCGCATAACGTGGGGTTCGTTTTGTTTCAGCTTGGTCAGAACTGGGGTCAGGAAGAGGTGTTGCGACACAAGATCCAATTGTGAACAATAAGGTTTGTATTTCTTTCAACTGGGTGCACACAGTACTCAACCGAGCGGTAGAATCTTCCGTTAATGGTTCCAAATGTGCAAGAGAGATTCCGACAATGCATGACAGCTCATCTATTGTACCGAGAGCGTGAAACACTGGGTCGGTTTTCCAGCGCCGTTCTCCGGTAAACAAGCTAGATTGTCCCTGGTCTCCCGTACGTGTGTAAATCTTCACTTGGCGACAAGGCACATAGACCGGAGAGGTTGTCTTAGTGAGAGGTCGATTTGCCATCAATGAACACGTAGGGCTGTAAAGTCGGGAAACACAGAGCTCAACCGAATATTGCTTGGAAGGTTGAGCATCGAATATAACTCCAATTTTAAATACATTCACTATTGAAATAACTAGCTTCTTGTCTTAGGTAGCGCAACGGGAACACACTATCGGAAAAATTACAATGGCTGGGATCGAGTAGAAGGTTTTTATCTCATCCATCCGAGGTATATTAAGTTTACAAATACCAATAAAAATAACCTAAGACAGCTTCAAACGCCGACCTCTCACTATGGAGTGACGTTTCACAGATTATGGGGCTTTTCAGTTGAAACTGATAGACATAATTCGAGGTAACCAGCAGGAACCGCGAAGAGAACAAAGTTTCGAAGATATCCTTCCGGGTGGGTATCTGACTGATCTGGTATTATTAAGTGTCAGGTTACTTAGGGTCTATGTATGTTACAGCTATTTCTATTCCCCCCCTCATATCTGTCTAGGCCTGGGCAACCTGACAGTATCTTAGCCCACGTGCAGTCTCTGACTGTGCGGCACTTTGCCTGGATCAGGCTTGTGCTTTCATTCATCTGACTGATCTTGCATATTATTAAACGGAGTTGTGGAAGTCGTTATGACGCAGACTGATGAAAGAAATCGTGTTGTTATTCTAATCGTTCATAGTAGCATGTATGTGTATGAAATCACAAGCATGATCCAGGCAGTGCCACAGTAAGACTGCACGTGCGCTAAAATACTGCAAAGCAATAATCCAGGGTGTGAATCTATAAGTTCCTCACACCTTCAAACTTTTTCTCATGTAGTCAATAGTTTTATTATGATAAATGTAGTGGTCGGTGCTTAGCATAGTCGTAAAGACGTGGGTTATGATTACCGGGGTTGTAAGCATACGTGTGAGGAAGAAAAAATTGGAGTCAAGGAACACGCTGCACAGTCATAAACGGGCCGAGAGATACTATCAGGTTGTCCAGATCTGGACAGATACAATAGGGTTAGTAGGAGTGAGATTATAGTGTGTTCTGACACGCCGTGTGTTACAATAGTCACCAGATTATCACGTTTTCAAAGCAGAAAATGCGCGGGAACATCTGCGCCTTTCAAGCGAGACATATCGGTTCAAAATCCGCCCCTGCGCAGATTCGAAGTTTATTTGTTTGGCCAAGTACTCTACCATGCCCGAATGGTTTTAGAGCGCCAGTTATCTGATTGACATCAGATCAGAAAACGATGAAGTTGGATGTTTTGAAAGGAAAACCAATCTAAAATCAGGAACTTATAGATATTCAGTAAACAATCCGAAATTGTTTTTGATACGAGCGCTCGGATTTAACTTCATCAATCAGGTGTTTGGTAACTGCAGGCGGGATGGTAAGCTCGAACGTTTCTATAATCTTTAGAATTAGACAATAACTTTGAATCATTAGTACAGCTTTTTTCGAGGGGAGGATCAACTTAGTGCGCTTGAAAAGATAGAGTTAAAAGTGGTTTTATTGTTTTTTCTAATAAATAGAAGCGACTGGGAATCATGGAAGTAGTGCATTAAAGCATAATTCTATAATCGGACTGCCGAGAGCTGCTATAATTTCAAATTCTCCAGTGCAGATAGCATGCAGGCTCTAAGCCGAACAAAACTGGGTACTTTAAACAAGCCAATCAGGATTGAGTTGCCAAAACTAGTTGATGAGCCAAGAAAAACGACAAGGTAGTTGGGAAACTAACAACCAATGAGTAAGCTAAATAATCTTAGCCCATGTGCAGTCTCTGACTGTGCGCCACTTTGCCTGGATTAGGCTTGTGCTTTTCTACCAAGCTAAATAATCCACCGAGTTGGGCAAGATTAGTTAAGGTTAATATTTGCATGGATGATCAAATGGAAGGTTCATCTACTTTAACCATTTCGTCAACTAGCAACCGACTTCAACTTAAGGGCTTAAATTCACAGAAAAAGCTAAAACTGTACCAAAACAGTGACTCGACTTAGATAATACGTTGTACGACTAATTTCACTGACTTCTTAAATTACGCGGATCAACGCCCTATTTCAGTGGCAAGATCGTCACTCAATCACGTCTCCACATTCGAGCGCTGTAGACGACACGGCATCTGTATTGCCGCTGAGGACAACCAGGTCTTCACATGATCACCATGACACCGTCGCTAATAGCGAGCCGCTAGGCACGATTTGTTGGTCGCGGAGTCTGTCTTAACTGTATGCATGTATGAAAGCACAAGCCTGATCCAGACGAAGTGCCGCACAGTCACAGACTGCACATGGGCTAAGATACAGTCCGGTTGCCCAGGTTTAGAGAAGGAAAATACTAGTGGGAATGGTAGTGAGACTCCAGCATATTTCAACATGCAGCTCACTACCTGTGGCCAATCAATTTAACACGGTGTTAGCCACACAGCACAAAAGTACTGTACGTTTGCACATCCCTGCATATCCCAGCTTGTCTTACATTCGAAATGATCTGACCAATGAATCTCCTAGGATGGATGTGAACGGAAAAGGGAGATAGTCCATGATATCGCACACGAACAGAAGCGCAAGATATCGAAGAAGGAAGTTGACATGACATGATGTAATACTACTGTTCATATAGAGCTGGAATTAATTGGTTTTCTAAACTGAATAAAAGACAATACAAAAAGCTTCATCCAGAAATGAACATGTTTAGAAAACATATTTGTGAAAAGTGATAAATCATAATGAAAAAAGTAATCCCGAGCACTCACCCAACACAAATAGGACGGAACATGTTGACGGGATCAAATAGAACAGAACGACTACTTGAGGGAAACATGAAATTCATCAACCTTTGCATTTTGAATGAACAGTTCAAGACGTTTGGGCTGCAAAAAAGAAAGGAAAATACAAGCATTGATCCAGGAACTGCCGTACAACATTAGACTGTACATGAGCGAAAATACTCTCATGTTGCTCAGGTCTAGATAGATATAAAAACAATGAGGTAATAGCGAAAATAGACATCGACAAAGCATATCGGCGCAATGTTAAACGCCTATCTCTCCCTTGGATGTTCATGAACATTTGTTTTTCAAGGGCAAGCCGAAAGTATGGTTTATACTACATGAAAAGCAGAATGCACATACGTTCCATACGAAATATAGGTGAGTACATAAAGTGTAGAAATCTGGATTGAGACAGTACGAATCTTTGAAACCACACGTTTTGAGCCTCAAAGTACCGTACAGTTTGTTTTGTGTGCGACTATCTCCTCCTGGAGGATGAGTCGGCTTCATTAAAGATTCTTGGGAATTTGTTACAAAGCGGCGTCCCCAGTACCACTCGGATACAGACTAGAGATATTGTGCAAAGATACATACAAAAATCTGCGACACTGAACAGCCACATGCTGTTTAAGTAACACATCGGTATATCTTACATCAACTTCCTATATGTACACATTCTACAATGTTAAATTTATGTTCAATTGATGAATAAGTACATTTGACTATGACCGACACAACCTTGAATCTAAAAACTACTCTGTCGAAGAATTGCTCTAGTAATGGCTAGGCTTCGAAAAGTAGATATGGGGGAGGCGTGAACTATAATACGCGTGACGCACCGAAGTTTTAATGTATGCGCGAGCAAAATAGAATAGATGAATTATAAATGTTTAAAGGGTTATAGTCGATCAAGTCGAAACGAGTGTCTAGATTATTTCGGAGGTTCGCGTAGAAGTACTTGCTGCTGCCAAGGTCTCTTCGCAACTAGAAAGACGACGGTGCAGATACAACCAGGATTCCTGTAGGATATAAATCAAGTGACAAACACACCCAACTCATGACAACTTAAACGTTGTTTGCTAAGTCAGCACCAGCTAGCAAACTCTCCCACTGTCTATAAAATGCTCCAATATGGCGCGCGTCTCAAATAGTCTCTGACAACCAAGTCCAGCTTCTGAAATGCACAAGTGGCTCCCCAAGCACGGCGGAACTGCTTCTGCCAACAGAAGAAGGGGACAGAGCGAGTGACTGGCGATTACTTACTTTTACTTCTGTGCGACTATCTCCTCCTGGAGGATGAGTCGGCTTCAATGAAGGTACTTGGGGATTTGGGTACAAAGCGGCGTCCCCAGCACCATTTGGCGTTTGTTCGAGTCAGCTTCTCTAGCCTTTGCACAACCAAGTGCGACCTGCAAGGGGGCAGGGAGTTGCCAGAAAGAGGTGGTCTACCAGACTCTGTTCCAGGTTTTTCCTCAGGGTTTTCTCCCGAAGCCTTTCCCGCAAGACAGCGGAGGTTTAAAATCAGGGTTTTCCTTCCCTTATATGAAATGCCCTCCCAGGCTAACGAGCTCCATCTGGCGACTGAAGACCAGTTTGCTTAGGGCAGATGGAGATCGTTAGCCTGGAAGGGCATTTCATGCAAGGGAAGGGAAACCCTGATTTTAAACCTCTGCCGCCTTGTGGGATACCCGATCGCGGGAAAGGCTTCGGGAGAAAACCCTGAGTAAAACTCTGGAGCAGGGTCTCGTAGACGTTTAGTTGGTGCACACCACCTCTTTCTGGCAACTCGCTGCTGTCTTGCAGGCCGCACTTGGTTTTGCAAAGGCTAGTGAAGCTGACTCGAACAAACGCCGAGTGGTGCTGGAGGTGCCGCTTTGTATCCAAATTCCCAGGACTCTTCATTAAAGCCGACTCATTCACCAGGAGATGGTCGCACAAAATTAAGTAAGTAAAGTAAGCTGGCCTACTGACAATTTAAAGTACTCAGCAAAGACGTAATACGGGAAGCGCCGCTGGTTTGTTCAATGATCTATGGTATGTATGTATAAAAGCACAATCCTGATCCAGGCAAAGTGACACACAGTCAGAGACTGAACGTGGGCTAAGATACTGTCAGGCTGCCCAGGCCTAGACAGATATGAGGAAGAAATAAGAACCGAAAGGACCCCAGAGGTAGTCCTCATTGGATTGGGAACGGCTCTGAAAGGGTGTCTAACACGCACCCGGAGGTTTCTCGAACGCACGAATGCAGCTATCCAGGATAGAAATACGGGTGAAAACATAGTGCTTGCTGTTTGTTTAACAATATCGTATGTTAAACTCGGTCAAATGTCTTAGAGAAATCTGAGTAAATTACGTCCACACCTTGACCTTCATCAGCAGATTTAGTCCAGCAGTTTTGGTTTACATGAAAACTAGAGGTACAGCAACGCCCTCTACGAAATCCATGTTGTTCTGCAGCGATAATATTGGAACTGTCCACAAAAGCCATAACTTCATCAGCAACAATCGCTTCCATCACCTTGGATAGCATTGGAAGAAGGGTCAATGGACGGAAATGTCCAGGATCACTACGGCTTCCACCATTGAAAAAGGTGATGATACTTTCATTCTAAGCATTAAGTAAGTCAGAGTTATCCATCAACCTTTGGAAATATGCCGGAAGCGGTTCGCAAAGTTTGTCGGCAACTGCCCACAATGCTTTCGGAGTGATACGGTCGATACCCGATGAAGAGTTGAGTCGAAGTTGCATTATTTTTCTCGTACTGTGATAGCCTAAAACATAATACAAGAGGTTTTTGGTGATGGGGTCAAAATCATAGGGAAAATTAGAAATGGGATTTGAATATTGTTTCCACGCTGCTAAATTTTTCGAAATTCATTAAATTTCTGATTCATCGATTACATTAGCAAAATGATTCAAAATTCTTGTCTTTGTCTTTACTCTAGCTGCAACAAGAAGGTTTCCAAAGGTATAGAGTGCGACGTGTGCCTGCGTTGGGCTCATCCCAAATGCTCTGGACTGTCGTCAGCACAATTTAAGGTCTATGCGGCCCATCGATGGCTTACATGGCTATGCGCTGACTGCATGAAGTCCGTGGAAACGTTGGTTGAGCAGCGTAAGCGTCTTGAGGAACGTAAGCGTTCTCCTCCACGTCCGTCTCCGAAACCGAAACCTTTTGCCGAAGTAGCTAGGTCAGTGGTCCCGTCTACCTCCAGCCAGCATACCGCTCCTTTGAGATCACAGAAGGCGAAATCATCGCCATCCTCCTGTCCTCCAAAGGTTCTACGGAAGAAAGTTAAAGAAAATCGGGGTGTTCACATTAGCCCGACTAAGGATGTTCGCGCTCTAGATCGGGAAGTCCACCATTTAGGAAAAGTGGTTGCTGAGCTGCAAGACAGAAACCAAGTTAGCTCAACGCGGGCTAAAAATGTTCTAATTTTATCGCAGGTTGAGCCTTTTATCCGAGAATCAAAGGCTCGTAAGGAAAGCGATCGGAGGAAGGTTATCGACCTACTCCGTGCTTCAGGCATGAGACCGACTACTCCGCTGAAGCGAGTTCACAGGGTCGGGAAATGGAGAGGTGGCCCAAATGACGCATCTACCAGATCGCCGCGGCCAATCGTAGTCGAATTCACAAAGCAATGTGATCGCGACTACTTCCTTTCGAAAGCAGAGAAACTTAACTGCGTCGAGGGAAAATGCATCGTGCAACCTGACACCCCGGCACACCTGAAAACTTCTAGCCCAATTAGAGCTAGAAAGTCAAAGTTAGCTGTAAATCGTAGCTCACCAAATTCGCTCCCGAGGCGAAACTTAGAAAATGACAACAGTGTGGCGATGACGCTAACACAGGAGAATTATACTCAACATTGAAGAGCGCCACTGTCGTGCTACGTCCTTTAGAGGATGAATCGTGGATGAGTTGTAGTGACTCAGACCATGAAGATGAAACTAGATGCCAGGAGTTGTCGTCTGTTTCAAAAACGAATGCTGTATCTCTTGATGAAATTCAGCCTTCAAAAAACGCGAAGCAGCCTCGGGCATTACGCCCGAGGACAAAGAGCTCTTAGGTAGCCCTAACACCGGGAGTCTGGCCCCATATGATAGTGCTCTTCTGTTCTATACAAACGCTTGTAGCATTAGAAATAAATGGGCTGAACTCCTCTGTAGAGTTGACGACACCCACTACAAAATTGTGGGTGTCACGGAATCATGGTTGTCTCATGATGACCACATACCAGCTTTAATCGCGGATAGGTTTAGCGCCGTAAGAAGCGATCGACCCCTGGGTAAGCTAGCTGGAGGGGCGTTGCTCCTTATTGATAACGCTATTCCCTTCGAGAAAAGTATTTCTTTTTCTACAACGAATGTGCAGATAATATCTGCCTTGCTCATGCATGGATGCACGCGTATAGTTGTAAGCTGCGTCTACCGTAGTCCGAGCACTAGTTTGGAAGAAGATGCTCTTTTGCAAATTAAGCTCTCGTCTCTTTTAGCCGTAGCACCACGTGTTGTAATCTTCGGCGATTTTAATCTACCCGAAATAAACTGGGAGTACCAAACCTCACATGCTCCAGGAATCGCGAACGCGAAACATAGCTGTTTCCAAGATAAGTGCAGCAAAGATTTCTTTCGAAATGAGACTCGCTCAAGAGGCCCATACTCATCCGAAACGTTACTAAAGCTACGTTCAATCTAAAGGGTCAACACGAAAAGGTGTAGGTAGCTTGAGAAGGGACGATGGCTCAGCAGCCATTGCAAGCACTGAAAAGGTTCAATTGTTTTCCTCGCATTTTCAAGGCGTACAACGCCGAGATTATAACTTGAACGCCTCTGCGCCATCACTTCAATGTGTACTCGCTGATCGCCCCCTCTACACTGACCTTACATTCAAGGTACACAATGTTGAGAATATATTGGCCAGCCTAGCTTACAACAAGTCGGCAGGGCCCGATAGCATCCATCCACGAATGATCAGACTGCTAGCGCCTATATTTGCTGTGCCGATCACAGAAATTTTCACATCATCCCTCAGTCAGGGTACCCTTCCTTTGGACTGGAGAACAGCCGTTGTAGTACCTATCCATACGGGAGGAGCTTCCTCGGCGGTCAAAAATTACCGCCCGGTTAGCCTCACTAGTGTACTATGTAAGGTTATGGAAAGATTGATCCGCGATAAAATATGTGGATATCTAACCAAACACTCTCTTTTGAATAACGCACAACACGGCTTTCTAAAAGGTAGGTCATGTCTGACAAATTTGTTGAGTTTTCTAAACGAGGTTACTAAGAGGATGGATGATGGTATAGCTGTATTAGTCTTCTATCTCGACTTTAGTAAGGCTTTTGATTCAGTCAACCATAGGCTCTTGCTTCTCAAACTCTCAGCCATAGGAGTATCAGGGAACCTTCTGGGCTGGATTCGAGCATTCATGAGCGACCGTTCCTTTACTGTCAGGGTAGATGATACTTACTCCGCAAGTGCGCGTGTAACGAGTGGGGTTCCCCAGGGCTGGTGCCGTTGCTATTCCTCATCTTCATTGATGATCTAGCCAACCAACTGCCCTTAACCTGTTATATGTTTGCTGACGATGTTAAAATTGTCGGTAGGTCGGATAACTCCGATCTGATAAGTGATGTGGAAGCTGTAACAGCATGGGCGGGTAAGTAGGACCTTTCCCTTAACCTAGATAAGAGTCAATTGCTCTCTACACTGGCAGGCAACATGATTGTGTCTACGCCCTCAGCTCACACGGAGTTCCGTAGGGTAAAGTCTACTAAGGACCTAGGAATCGTAGTCTCCGCAAACTTTAAGTGGGCTGACCAATGTGCTGCTGCAGCTCAAAGGGCCAGGAGGGAACTCTTTCGACTACGTTCAGCCCTCACTTGCAGAAAAGCTGAGGTGCTATTGCCCCTCTACAAGGCAATAGTAAGGCCACATTTAGAATACTGTATCCAGGCTTGGAAGCCGTATTACCAGAAGGATATCGTGCAGCTAGAAAAGGTACAGAAGCTGGCCACTCGCATGATCGAGGGGTTAGCATACACCAATTATGAAAATCGTCTATTAGCACTAGGACTTTTCTCACTTAGGAGGAGGCAACTTAGGGGGGATCTTATAGAGACCTTTAAGGTTGTCAAAGGATTAAGTTGTCTCGAATTCGATGACTTCTTTCGGTTCTCTCCTTTGGTTGGTACACGAGGGCACAGTCATAAGCTAAGTAAACAGCCCACCAGGCTCGAATCCAGAACGCACTTCTTTAGCATCCGTATAGTGAACGCGTGGAACTCACTTCCCGCCGAACTAATCATGGCAACTTCAGTAATTGCGTTCAAACATGGGCTGCACGAACGGTGGCAGGTGCTCTTCCCGGAGCATTACCCTTAAGACTAAATCCCTCCATATTTATGATTAAAAAACACAAAAATATTCGAAAATCATTTTGAAACACAAAAAAGAGTTTCTTTTTCATTTTTCTGTATTTGTGGAAATAAACTGCTGTCCATCGTCTTTTCATTCGATTGGACATGCAACATGCATAACTCTCTCACCTTTCGGTGATGAGACATCTCCCATCTTCTATTCACAGTTACACACGCCTGTGTTACTTACGAATCAATCCTGGTAGTGGCGGGTGTTTTCAAGCACACCTCCGAAAGAATCTGGGGCACTCGTTTCGACTTGGCCTTGTCAGCAGAAGTCACCCATGTCTATTACTGCGATGAAGCTCAAACGGGATTTTATCCCTTCTGCTTTCGATTCAGAAGAAGAAGAAGAAGACTATCGCCCTGTTATACTGATACTGAAAACGACAGATAGACTTCAATGAAATATATCTACAACTTGATTCAATAATTTAAAATCCGATAAGCTAATAACAGAGGAGAACTATTTGGAATTGCTGAAGCGATTGACTATTGACTCCCAAGACACTAATACCCCCTCGTGGCAACGGTAATTTCTCTTTCTGTGCCATTTGCATTTTCTTCACTACCCCTCTAACACTTCTCCAGTTTCATTGCTCTTCCAGATCCCAGTATCGGAAGTCCAAGTGCACGCAGTCTCAGCTGACCCTGTTTCGGAGGATGTGGTGGGTAGCGGTGCCAGGTTGACGCCCTACGGTCCAAAGGCCACAAAAACATCCAAGAGGTGCAGGTTTAACGCGAATGTGGCCAGCTAAAAGGCCTGGATTGGAAGATTCAGTTAGTGTTTGCACAGGACTGTATGTGGCTAACGAGCCAATCGAGCGTCCAGATTTCTTTCGGTGGTATGCCACAGAAGAGCGTCCACCACTTCAACAATATTTTCACAAATATCTTCTGGTATGAGAGTAATCTGGAATGCAACAGAAAAACTCCCCTCACCATAGGTGAGGAGAAACATTAGTGCGTTCCAAAGACAACATGAGGATCATACCAACTATTCCCTTACGGATAAAAATTAGGAAATAATGAAGGCCACACAGAGTCAAGTCTATTCTTGAAACCCCCTACCGAAGTAGAACAAACAACTTCTTTAGGAAGTCGATTCCAGTAATTTACTACCCTTTCACTAAAGAAGAACTTACGAACATTTGACCTGACATGTCGCTTGGCCAGTTTTAATGGGTGGCCTCGAGTACCAACACTTGGCGCAAGAGCGAACAATTCATTGGGATGAATAGTACTGAAACCTGACATGATTTTGAAGGTTTCAATCAGGTCCCCACGTAGCCTCCTCCTTTTTAGTGAGAAGAGCTCTAGACTCAGCAGCAATCGTTCCTGATACGACCTACCCGATTGCCCAACAACATTTTACTATTCTTTTCTTTTCGATCCACCGCACAATCCACCCTGCGGTTTGTACAAGTTCCCCGCTTTTTATACCGTAATAAACTATTGATCTATTGATTGATCTATTGACTATTGACAGTAGGAAACGAAAACATGAAAAGAAATTTAGAAATGCCGCCATAAGTTCGCCATCGGCTCAAACTCAAATTCAGTTCAGTTCATTTTGAACAGGATAGTAAGTGGCTAACGAGCCAATCGAGCGTCCAGATTTTTTTCGATGGCATGCGACAAAAGAGCGTCCACCATTTCAAACAATATCTTCACAAATTTCTTCTGGTATGAGAGTAATCTTCTTCTTCTTTATTGTGAAAAGACGTTTATTTTCCCTAAAAACTCAATATCTTTGAAGATATTACGACTCTATATTGACACTATGTCAACATAGATTTGAATTATTTGGCGCGAAAAACATGATTATAATTTGATCATATTCGCCCTTTATTCTGATTGGTCGATGGAGTCTTTGTCACGGTTTTAATGTGCTATTTTCCAAGGTCATTTCCTTTTACATTCTCAGCCTATATATATGGATGAGTAAACCATGTTTGTTATTATTGGAAGTGAGCTCCCATACGAACTTCTCTGAAGCTTTGGTCTTCTCTCTCAATAGTCGTTGGGCAATATTGTGGAAAGCATATTCGGTGCATTATTAGCTCCATATCAAGAACGTAACAGTTTGGCGACGGGTTTATTCAAGTTACGAAATCATGGAACAATCCAAGATAGAAATTCTTTTGGAGCGACAAATGATGCTGATGGAACTTCTACTTCAGAAGCAAGTGCCAATCACAGAACCTCGTGCTATTCCACCCTCCGTTGATGGAATTGCGAACAGCATCGCAGAATTTTCCTATGATCCGGAAGCTAACGTCACATTTGAAACTTGGTTCAGGCGTTATGAAGATCTTTTTCGTGTTGATTTTTCAGCCCAAGATGATGCATGGAAAGTCCGGCTGCTGCTACGTAAACTTGGCCCAGCAGAGCTGGATAAGTACTGCAACCTGATCCTTCCCAAGAATCTTCGGGATAGAACTTTTGATGAGACGATCAAGTCACTGATTGAACTTTTCGGTGAGCAGGTATCTCTCTTCAACACTCGGTACAGGTGCCTCAAGCTGAAAATGAACGACACTGACGACTTCCTGACACACATGGGCATTGTCAATCGCGAATGCGAACGCTTCAAGTTGCGGTCCCTCACAGACGACCAGTTCAAGTCCCTAATATTCATATGCAGCCTAGTATCTCCGCGTTTCGCTGATATTCGAACGCGACTGCTCAACAAACTTGAGCAAGAACCCTCCTTCACTCTCCAAGCCATTGGTGATGAATATCTACGACTGG
>JACCGJ010001128.1:0-12796 GCA_013407085.1 Atriophallophorus winterbourni
AATATAGTTAGTGTAACGTTCGTGCTTAACAGGACCAAGTTGTCTTAACAATAGGCGAACAAGCGATGCATCACCTTGACCCGCTAGTTGAACTCGAAAAATGTCTTCGTATTTCTGGAACCAAGCATTTAATGTTGTTCCTGATACTGCATCAAAATGTAACTCTGTTATTGATGCTGCAATTTAGTCGATTGATTGTTGCTGTATCTGTTCTTTGGGTTCATCTTTGATATTCGGGTTCTGCAAAAAACGTACCATGAGCTGCTTCTGTGATTTCTCGAACTGCGCTTGCTGTTGTTGAAGTACTGCTTGCATTTGCTCAAAACTGAGAGCATATTTCCGTCGCCAAGTCTGTTGTGTTCTTAGAGCAAGTTCCGGCTGACCCAACACTCACGAAAGTGGTAGAAGACGACTGACAGAATACATCGTTTTATTTACAGCTCATTTTTATATATATGTACAATTAACCAATTAGATAAACGGAAGTGAAGCCGAGCTACTGAAGCCGAACAGCTATATTGATTCAAATCGGCGAGGTATGTTCAATTGATTAAAAACGATCCATAATTCCAAAGCAGTGTGAGTTTTGACGTGTTTAAATTGAACGACCTCGACATAATGCTCACTGAACCTGATCTTACTGTCTCCACCTGACGACGGCAAACAGCCAGAAACCAGTAGTTGAGTGTAGGGAGTTGAATGTGAGCGACAACATTACTTCGGTCACTAATATAAGCGCGCTGAGTTATTGACCAAGAATCAATTGGATTCCGTGTTTAGAACATCGTGGGTTCGTTGTACGACCCCTAAGAACAGTGGCATACAAGTATAACTTTGTTTACCACTTTACTCGCCGTTTCAAGTACGCACTAAACCTGATCTTACTGGTCTCCACCTTGAGACGGCAAAAAAAGCCGGACACCAGTAGTGGAGTGTAAGGGATAGGGATGTAAGCATCACATTACTTTGGTAAAGCCGTTATAATTCAGAATAAGCTGAATTCACTAAATAAGCCTCCTAAGTTATGTTCAGCCAACTCAACCAACCATCACCATTGTAGTCCCACGGTGGTTAGTATCCCACCCGAAGCGAAGGATAGGCACCGGTGATGTGCTCAATTAACAGCGAAACTAGAGTCCAGTGCATCCATTACGGACCGTCGTGATCAACTTTGTGTATATTTTGATGGGCTTGGCACGGATGAGCAGTCACCAACATGAGAATTGTTTTCCACAAATTGTTTAAACAACAATATCCATCAGATCTGATCGGTGTTAGCTTACATGTATCTGTTTGGAAGACCTGACACGATGTGTTCGGCTAGGCAACCACAACAAATGTTACAGCTCTATTCAAATTGGCCGGTCTGTAAAAATATTTAAAAACTGTAAATTGCGATCGGTTAAACGGTTTACGGTAGACCAGGTCCTAAGGCGTGTGACTACAATGGTGATGGTCTGGGATTCGAAACCCACACAAAGCGGAGAATAAGCACAGCTGGTAAGCTAAAATAAGACTCGAGTCCAGTGCTTCCATTATGGACCGTCGTGATCAACTTTAAGAGTATTTCGATGGGCTTGGCACTCATAAGTAGTCACAAACAAACAATATATTCTCCTAAAATTGCTTAAACAACCAGGTAAAAATTCTTTAGAATAATATCTCCTAATAATATAGATATAAATCCGACAATTCGCTTTTGAAAAGATTCTAGGTATCATTCAGGAAATCAAATGACATAGTGGAACTACTAACATTCCGCACGGAAGTGAGGAGAAACGTTTACTAGAATCAGTATGCCGAACTTTAAAATCTTCTCCCGAGAAACATGAGATTTTGCTCATCTTTATGTGATTGTAAAACGCATCTAGATTCATTCCTAACTGTAAGAAAATAAATGAAACTTATAACCTAGATATCGCCCTAGAACAACCATATTATCATGGAATTCCTAGGTATTAATAGTGAAAATATTTTTCCAACTTTCATATTAAACATTCACTTGGCTCATTAGTATTTACCTTTCAGATTACCTTGCTTACATCCATGTGAGCAAAACCTGCCCACGGATGATACCGCATAGCCGTAACAAATCTTTAATGAAAACCCGCTAACAAAAACTTCTTCCTTTCTCAACCGACTCTCGAACAATCACAACTAAATATTTATACTATTCAGGGTTTCTACAAGCAGATTCAGACGAATTATGCGTAGCCATACTGGTTCGACACTCAGCAAAGTACACCTTTCATGATAAGGCAGAGGGTTGAATTAGCCCAAAGTTATTTTGGTGAAAGTACATTGAAGTCTCTCTAAGAGAAAATAATCACGCCTCCACATGTGAGAACATATGATATTACAATAATCACGGATTGATTAGACCTTCATTTCATTTAGTGCAATTTCACTTTCGCGTAAGAGGAATTTATGGTGAATTGAACTGAAGTTTTGTCGTGCTTTCGTAACGAGAAGTCTTGCTTGCTCATTAAAGTTCAGAAAATAGGAATACATAAATCAGAGATCCCTAACGTCTGCAGAAGGAGGTATGGTTGAGCCATTCAATGTGAGTCTGTCACAGGGGATTAGGCATCGTAATCCCATATAGTTTGTCTTAGGAGCCAAAAAATCTAATCCTCATTGTACGCCCCAGCTTGATAGAAATGCAAGATCAGTGTTAAGGGATATCAGAGTTTGTGGCATTTCATTAGGTGGAAATGATAGGAAGATTTTCATGTCATCAGCGAAAATAAAGAGTTTAGAGTGGTTCATAGCACTGCAGATCATTAACATAGATGAGAAAAAGAAGTGGTCCTAGAACGCTGCCCTGAATTACGCCACTTGGAATCGGCTGATTAGTTGAAGTTATACCGTTAACGCTAACTGAAAAGGTGCGATCAGATAGAAAAGAATGAAACCAGCTTAATAAAGGCCCATGAATACCTAGATATGATAACTTTAAAAGGAGTAGCGTATGTGGAACCCGATCGAAAGCCTTGCGTATGTCTAGGAATAGAATAATCACTGATAATCCTTGGTCTGGTGAACTGGTTATGTGATCTTAATATTCTAACTGGCAGTTTGCACAAGCATTTTAGTTTAGGAAACCATGATGGACTGGGGAAAACACATCTGAGCCAAGGTAGTCCAACGAAGATTTCTCAATTAACTTTTCAAATAACCTAGAGAGAATAGGAGTGTGATTAATAAGGCGATAATTCGTAACGCGGTTCGAATTACCAGATTTTAAACGAGGGATAATAAACGAGTGTTCCCAATGAGTTGGGAAGATTATGGATTTGAGATAAATATTAAAATGATTAAATAAGAGTAAGGAAAAATCTTCACCGCTGTTGTGTGAGATGGCTGATGTAAAACCTACACCATCGGGCTTGTAAGAAATTTTACTTCGACGGAAAATATCTTTTACTTCTTTTGAAGTCAAAGTAAAGGAGTCAATAGTATTTGAGGAAACGTTATTGTTTGCCGGTGGATGGTAAATGTTATTATCAAATGAGCTGCTGAAGAATGAAGAGAAAGCCTGACTTATTGTGGGCGGGTCAGTAGTGACTACTTTTTTATTATCTTTTTGATAAATAATTGAAGAAATGTCACGTTCTAATGAGATACATCTATTCTTCGTAAGACAATTCAAAGACCTAGTCTTTGAGTCATTGCTTAAAGCCTTTCTTTCTTGACGCCCTAGGAGGCGAATGGTTCAATGGTTCAGCGAATATAACTATGTTCACCGCTTTTCCACTGTTTAGAGGCTCACTTAACCTGATCTTACTGTCTCCATTTGACGATGGCAAACAGCCTGAAACTCAATATTGAGTTTCTGCTTTTGGCTAACGGCTTCATTGCTGGTTTTTAAAATAAATTGAATAAATGAATGAATAGATAGATCCATAAATACTTAATTCTTGGATATCCAAGGTATGTAAACATAATAAATATTTACCAAACATTTTGTACAACCAAAGCGAAATATACACAATGATGATTACATTTTTAATGTAAAAATAGCGTAATTTAAACCTTCTTTAAAATAATAAAGGTAAAATGCAATTTATCCTTTTTACAGAAAATCAATGTTGTTTGTTATATTATGAATTGCAATTGTATGAACCACTAACAAAACAAACATCCTGAAGTATACTGTAATTCAACTGATGGGCATCATCGAAGTTATTGGAAATCGCTGAGAGACGGGACACTCAACATTTTCAATAATGATTGTTTCAAATATAAGTATTCATAAGTCTATTAGTGTATAAGTTTATAGGTCTATGATTTTATAAATGCACTAATTACAGCTTGAACGAAACTTTTGCAAATACTTGAGATTACTAGTTTTTAAGTTCAACATTGATATAGGGATATAGTTACGTTTACCGATATGCTTAACGTTTCAGATAGTTCATATGCGCTCGGTAAGGCAGAAATATCATGTTCATTTTTGAGCGCGATGTTGATATTGCACTCATTCGTTCTATATTGTAAACCTGAGTCGGTCTGTTAGACTTAAAAATATAGATGTCTGTTTCTGAAGCTAAATGTATTCAGTTCAATGATTCTGAATTTCAACAAAAGTCAGCAAAATGGAAATTTTAATACTATTTTTGTTCTCATCAATTTAGCAGTATAATCACAGTTATAAGGGATAATAAAAATTCTTTCATAATTCTCCGCATCCGAAACAAGCCTAATAGAGATAGGGTAGCTCACCTGAACCTGCGTGAATTTCCATTTAGACGGATCAGGGGAGAGCTTATCCTACTTTACAAAATATTCAAAAACATTTTTTAAATGACCCATTCACGCGAAGGGATACAACATATGTATGTTTAACTTGAAACAGTTTACCTTTAACCCATACACAGCCCACTATCCTGCATAAGTTCAGAATGATATTAAAGGACTTTTATTAAATTAATCGTTCCCTGACTACGTATAGATTAACAAATAATTTATTCTTGGATATCAATGGCATGTTAAGCATGATCAATAAAAATCTTGATCGCTCTAGGATTTTGAGTGTCATCGTGGAACAGAGGATATGCTAATCTTCTCTGTATCGTTCCAATTTCAGCTTACTTAACGCCGAAGTGAGTATACTGTTAAGTCTAATTGCTTATTTTTATACACATACATTTTAATTTTTATCATTCCTTGGTTATTGGTAAGCTTGAAGCATTCAAACCATTGAAAACAGTGAATTACATCGAATGTACCTGCAAATTATGCAAAACGATATTTTGATGTGATAGCAGTTGGAAAATAGAAATGAGACATGTAGCCTGCAGGACGTGTTAATAATAATAATAAAAAAATAAGCAAAAAATATTGTATATCGCGTTGGTTCTCAAAATAGGAAACAATCACAATATTATCACAAACTTAATTTTAAACGAAAAACAATTCATAGAGTAATAATTAATTTTTATTTTGAAAGAAGTTAAAGAAATTATCAATTTTGCATTTACATTTAGTTTTAAACATGGTAGAATCACTCGTGTTGGATAGCATTTGAATTGTGTTATTGTTAAAAGGATTGAATGATTTTTTATCGTGCATCTAATAGGCATGCAATTCGATTTCACTGTAACGAACGTGAGATCGTTATTTGTCACCGAATCTGCAACTGCAGTTAAATCATTTTTCAGAATAGCTATATCAGTTTGTGCTTCATTATCTGGGGAAGTCATGTCATCGAGAATAAGAACAGTGTACCATGAGAAGTGACATTATGTGTCATTCATACATCAGAAATAGTAAAGGGCCTAATACGCTACTATGAATTCTTCACTGAGAATAGGCAGGCTGCGAGATCTGTTGCCACTGACTTCGAAAGAGTAAGTGCGATCAGTGAGAAAAGAAGTTAGTCAGGAAAGAAGATTAATTCTTGTGCCATATGATTTAAATTTCCATAATAATAACTTATGAGGAACAGTATCGAAGGATTTAGTTGTGTCTAAGAAGACAACTACAACTGCCAAATCTTCCTGAATGGCAGTAGTAATATAGTCGTGGAATTCAAGCTGGCATGTAATACAAGAACTTTTATTCATGAATCCGTGTTGAGCTCTCGAGAAGACACTTTGAGATAAGTTTTTTAGGGGAGTATTTGACTATTTTTTCGAGTTACTTAAATAGAATGGTCGTAAGCTTAATTGAATGCTAATTTCATATCGTGTGCTCCGAGCCAGATTGAAGTCTTGGGGTAACAACAGAGTGCATATAGCTTGTGTGTGTCCGAAATATTCTAGTGATATCTATATAGATATAAGTATTGTATGTAGTAATAAAATATGAAATATTGTATTAGGGTTGTAATTCTCATTTCTGCAGAATTGGAAAATTGATCTTGAATATTACAATATAAATTGCTCGTTAAGTATATTGATCGAGATTTATATAATGTGGTGATTCATTTCCTTTTATAACAAATATTTAGTTCTCTATCTTTTGAAAATTTAAGTGTATGGTTCAGAATAAGGTAATGCTTATTAAAAACATGAACGAGCGAAAATATCATTAGTTTTTATTGCGACTACCGCCCATTCTTTTATTTTTCTTCTCCATTTTCTGAAGCTCAGTATGTTCATTGCACTTTTTACGACTGCCAGATCCGTCGATAAACTCTAAAATTTTCAAATGGGATGTAAAAGATATAGTTCAAAAATAATTGAAAACGAAGAATTGGGATCGGTCATCTATCCTATAAATGTTGAAAGTAGGTTCCAGCCTAATTAACGCTAAACTGTCTTCACTTAATTCATATGTTTGTATGTGCATGGTAGATGCAAAAATGATGTTTCATGATCCACTTTAAATAAAGTAGTCAGTATTAAGAAGTTAGTTAAATCTATATTCAAAGTGAAGACGTATTCACGAATGTTGCCCTTTCAAGTCGTTCTATCAATAATTTTTTGTAAGTCATGTGTTTAAATAATATGAGAATGAGAGCTAATTTTACTACGTTCGTGCCCGTTCATATTTAGCATGATAAAGCCACCGGCTAGAAGTTTCCGGCGTGCAGGATGTGCAGACATTTCAATAAAAGATTGAGTTATTGTATCCGAATTAGATGAAGTTGAACCTGTTGTGTAGTCGAAGCAATCTATTAACAGATATAGCGTAGGTAGTTGTATCTATATTTATTCTTTAAATTCCTTAAATAAGAAGATGTTATGCTTTCAACTTCAAATCTTGGATGCACATAAATAAAGCAACCGCTACTTCGTTTGAGAATGCGTATTTTCCAAAATAACGGGTTGTCAGGTTCCATGAGTTTAAAATTAGTTTGAAAGTCACCAGTCCGGGATTTCGTTAGTATAATGTCTACACACTTAGAAGAAATGGTTTATTTTGTGGATTTTTTGTAAAATTGATCTAGTTTTGATACAAGAATTCGAAAAATGCGGAGGTCGAAAGTTAAAGGATTTGAGGTGTGTGTATTAGAAAATTTTCTAAGCTTCTATTTCAGTTCATATGATTTCGAAAAAAATTGTAATAAAATTCAAGTATGGTTGATAAGTGAATTGAGATACATATGGATTATAAATTACCGGTCGAGGTAAATAATGGTTTTACAAGAAGGGGTATTGTTTAATGAATTATAATGAGTTTCAATAATAAAATCATATACGAGGAGTTGTGAAAGGCCGAAATTAAAAAGATTTTCAAAATGGTTATCGATACTAGGTGAACCTCTTGTTTTCACGTGTTGTCGGTATGGTAGTCTGATTACTGCCTCCATGTTCGTAGCATGATTTTGAAGAAACGTTCGTGTATGTCTAAATTCATATAAACGAGGTCACTGTAGAAACACATATGATGATTATCAGGCGGTGGCTTTAGTGTTAAAATTCAGGAATTAGAGTTAGTTCCGATTAAATATTGACATTGCATCTGTTTATTCTTATCTGAGTTAGCGTACCATATAGATGAACTAATAAATTGGCGTTTTTCTAGTTGAATTTCCGTTGCATGAAAGACAATTCGCGTTTCATGTCCACATTCAAGAACCTTAGTTTAATTTTGGAAAGGTCTTTATAATCATGTAAATATAATGCAAAACGTTTATATGAGAACATAAATAAAACAGGATTCCAATGTTTAGTATTGTTTTTACGTAGACGGACTAAGGTAAAACATTCTTTTTGAATGCTACGTTGAAAATATACATTTTTTAAAAGCATTTAAAGGATAATTATCTACAACGTTCAAGATGATAAGTTTATTCGAACGAGCTTCTGTTTGACATTTTTCTGTACACATTTTTTATATAGATTTGTTAACTTGTATCATTATATCTTGATCCATACCTATATCAGGGTTCATGAGTGACAAAAGAGAATTTAGATAATTACAAGTGGATTTGAATGCTTCCTAATTGTTCCTAAGATTTCACACTTATGATTCTAAGTTTTTTATAACTAATTCAGGTTAACTGAAGTGTCACTGTCCAATTTGACAGTAGCATTATTTGTCGTAGATTATTTACGAAATTTAATACGAGGAGAGATTAAGGTTTTAGAAGGTATTTTTCACCAGATTTATTTCAATGAATTTCAATTAAAATATGCATATAGAATACGTTGAATATAAGCTAGGTAAATGTAATAAGTAAAGTGGGATCAGGTTTCACCGCCGTTTAAATTCATGTTTATATTCAGTTTACACATGGGTTTTTGTGGCTGAGTTGGCAATTGAGCCATTGTATTTCCATATTCTTATTCATATTTCTATATACTTTGCATGAATATGCAAGTAACCAGAATGAGGGCAATAAATCTCTGAATTAGTTTTTTGCCTATTTCATATGCGAATATATGAACGTACAAAAGAAAGCAATGTGAGCAGTCGACTGTTTTACTTAACAATTCACTCTGAGAAAAATTTTCGATAGTCACTTGGCACATCCACAGTTAGATGCTGTTACGTATTCGAAGTACCAACCATCGGTAGGCAAAACCAATTGCGCAATGTTAAGCTTCGAAATCGTATTTCGTTTTCACAAAACTCTCGATGGTCTTAAACTCCTACAGATTTCAAAATCTTCCATTGTTTTATCTAGCGATTCCAATGTAAGTGAAAACTTGGATAAAATTTTTAAGTATCAAAAAGAGTAACAAGACCAGCACGCTTAGATGCAGTGCGTAAGGAGGCATTAAAGGTCGCCCTGGTGGAAGCCTCTGAAATCAGTTATATTTTCTCTGGTGACGAAATTTAGGAACATGAAGTCTTCTGTAGGTTCGCATCCTAGCCTTCACCTCTCAACTAGAACACATTGAAATTAATAGCGTTGCGTCGCGAATCGTATGTTTTACAACCCATGGACCTCATTTTCTTTTCACTGAAAATGCGGATACTGCAAGATGATTAAAAACGACATGTGCTTAAATTAACGTCATTGCATTATTAAACTTTTGAAATAACAGTTCAGCAGGAATGAGTTGAAAAAAACATGATCCATTGTTTAAATTTTGAAAAATTTGAGTCATATTTAACTCGCCTAATTGTTGTTTGAATAGTCCATTTAATTCACGATCAAAATAGCTCAAATTTAAATGTCCTCTTCCATGTTTCAGTAGATCTGTGAAAAAAATGAGAAGCGATAAAACACTATATGGTATAATGTTTGAGAAATAATCTATCTATTATAGCTTCATATCGCAAAGTACGAAAAAACGTGAAGAAATCATCGCATATAAATGAATTCAGTCAACTAAATGAACTGCTTAAAAACAAAAGTTTCAAAGGCTGCATTAAAGTAAGTCGGTCAATTTTAAAATTTTAAAACTCAATGAAATGTTTCATCATTTCTATTTTAAATATCGCGTGAGATACTTCTGTTTCACTGTTATACATAATTTTCTTTCTTAAAAAATGGCCCGTGAAAAAACTAAAAGTTAGTGCTACGGAGTACGAGTTGAACAAATTAAATTTCACAGGTATTTTTCTTAAGTCGAAGTTCATCTGAAATTATTTTAAAATTTTATAGAAAAATATTTTTTTCTCGCATGACTTTATCTAATGAATGTTCAGGTCAGTTCAGATTAAACAGGACAGTAAGTGGCTAACAAGCCAATCGAGCGTCTAGAATTTCTTTTGGTATAAAGCTGCAGAGAAGCACGAACTACTACCAAAACGTTTTTTTTCTTCTCAGCCGTTTGAAATCAACGATCCCGCTGCGAAGAGATTATTCGGATTTTATTTAGGGAGAACCGCATCATAACCTTTGCTGGAAGAAAGCAGTTCCTATTCACCAACGCGTTGATAGGTCAGCTGGAGTATAATCTTGTATAAAACAGAAAACTCTAACATTTACTTGCTTTAAGGGATAACGCTCAACAATGTGAGTTACCTAAGATTGTATGGCAATTAGGGAGAGTATTCAAGAAATAACTTACCCCAGTTGCGATCGGAACCCTGCTTGGAACTCAACTGCATTATATGAGATATTCTACGAGACGTTTTCAGAATTTACCACCTTAAGGCTAAAAAGTGTTTCCTGGTGTTTAGCCGACATCGCTTCTTAGCAAGTTTAAGTGAATGTCACCAGGCGGCCAGCTTGGGACTCGACGTAAGGAAGTTGTTCACTGAACGCTACTTAAACCCTTCAAGATCTTGAAGATTTTACTTAATTCACGTCCTAAACGACGGCGCCTGAAGGATAACATATCTAGAGACTTTAGGCGTGCAGCGTAAAGTTCCCCCGCTGACCATTAATCATGCGAGTTGCCAGACGCTGTACGCTTTCAAGTCACACTATGTCATTTTTGTAGTGAGGACACCACGCATGAACACAAAATTTAAGATGTGGGCTAATGAATGCATTGTGAATTGGAAGAAATACATCAGGTCTTTTGCAAGATAGAACTGATTTCTGCCGACAAAGTACTTTGCGTGCAAGTTGAGCTGCAGTGGCATATTATTCCTCTCATTTGAAGTGAGCCCTAACTAGTACTCCCAAATCCTTACCACTTTGTGCGGTGTGAAAAAATGAAGAAATTTTCCGACCCATTGATCGAAATCTTATCAACCAGTGCCGACAAGAGGTGGCTCTTATTAATATTCAGTGGAAGGTCTCATTGGTATGAGAGTTTATGACCCGCTCAAGGTCGTGCATCAAAGTATCTTTATCCGTTGATCCGATAAATTCCACATCATCCACGAAAATGAAGCATGGGCACTTCATGGCAAACGACAAGTCATCAATGAAAATCAGGAATGAAAGAGGACCGATTACCGAACATTGAGGGACCCCACTGATCACGTCGGTTTGGTCAGACAACGTTAATCTTAGCCGAACTCTGAATGTCCTACTTGTGAGGAATGCTTATATTCAATTAGGAAAATTACCCTGTATGCCTTTCACTAGTAGCTTAATCTCTGGAAAGCTTTGAATAACAGAATCGAAAGCCTTGCTAAAACCTAGATAGAGAGGCTCCGACTTGTTTTCCTTCTAGCATTTTATTGGCAGTGTTGAGAAAACTAAGGAGATTAGTCAGGCAGGATCTACCCTTGAGAAATCTATGTTGAGATACATTCAGAAGAGAATGCCGACGAAGATGCTGACAGATTTTGTCACGCAAAAGTTTTCCAAATATCTTCGAGACGGTACTAGTCAGGCTGACAGGTTTATAGTTATTAACAGTTGACCTGCAACCAACCTTGTGTATTGGCACTATGGCTTCTTTTAACTCACTCTGTACCACTCCCAGCTGCAAGCATTGATTAAAAGGCCGGCACAACGGTTCGGTAAGCACTGAGGCAAGATTCCTTAGCATAATTGAGTGGATGCAATCCGGTTTCTCAGCTATCTTGACGCGAACATGGTCAAGTGCGTCATGCACCTGAGCCTCATTGTCGGACAACGCATTTAGTGCAGAATCACCGAGTGGCATGTTGAGCAACCCAGACGATGCATTTGAAAAATTATTCTGTAGTTAAACGTTACTGAAATCATTGAGAAGGCAGTCGCCTTGAACAGGTCGGTATCATCTACTTTTCCGTCATCTAGTTTCAATTTTACAATGCTTTCCCTGCTTTTGCATTTTAGCTGTTTTTAGCTATAAAATCTTTTCGTATTGAATTAGCACCCCTAGCTAAAGATTACCCAAAATCCTGTTCAAGCGAACGCTGAAGGACGAAAAGTGAGGAATAGCTTATATTGCTGCCATAGGCAATCCCGTTTACGGATAGACCTACCGACTTAAGGAATCGACCAGGGCGGCCTTTGATGCTTTCTCACGCACCACAGCGAAGCGTGCTTGTCTTGTAACTCTTTTAGATACCTAAAACTTCTATCCCAGTTTTCACTCAAATTGAAATCGGTAGAGAACTGAAAGAAAGATTATGAAATCTCTAGGAGTGAACCCCAATATACAATCCTAAAATTGCGTTCAGGACGAGCGAGTGTTTCTCAAAAACGCAGTACAGTTTCGAAGCTTATCATTACGCCATTGCTTTTACCACGCGATTGTAAGTACTTCGAACACCTAAAGGCATCTAACTGTGGATGCGCTTAGTGATTATCAGAAGTTTATCTCAGAATAGAATGTTAAGAAACGTAGTCTAATTTTGTCTATACTTCCTTCTGTCCGTTGATATCTTCGCATATGCAAAAAGCAAAATTATTGAAGGTTTTATTGTCCTTCTTCTGGGTACTCGCATAGAAATTTATAAGCATAATTTTTGTTTATAACCACCAAATAAATAATCAACCTTTTGGAGATACGTTAAAATAAGTTTCCACATGACATTGAATGAAATATCTATACACAAATTT